>SEYY01021462.1:12500-22500 GCA_009176605.1 Armadillidium nasatum
AAATTGATTTAATCAGTTGATTAAATCAATTGATTTTTTTATGAAAAAATCATGATTTTTTTGATTTTTTTGATTTTTTTGATTTTTTTAAAAAATAATAAAATTGTTTTTTTTTATTTGTTTTATTTTGTCATATTTTTTGATACACAATGATATAACAGATATATTAGTTCCTTCTTACTGTGTTAAAAAAACTTTAAAGTAGTTTATATATTAGAAATATAACTTCCTTAATATTTGGTTCAAGATTTCATATAGGGTAATACAAGAATCTGATCTTCATTAATATAATTTATCCAATATAGAACTGTTAGAAGTTTAGAATTCCTAATATATATTTAATCAAATCTTCAACAAAATTTTATTAAGCTTTAATCTAATGCAATTTGAGGTTATAGACAAAAGAGAAAACAGAAAAGACAATTCCTTTTAATTTTCAACCATTTAAATTTTTATACAACATTATAAGAAAACAATATTCCTCTATATAAATTATAAAAGAAAGAAAATTTAAGCACTTTTGATGCATAATCATTAATCCATAAATTAAATACATAACTTGCAATATATATATATATATATATATATATATATATATATATATATATATATATATATATATATATATATATATATATATATATATATATATATATATATATATATATATATATATATATATATATATATATTGCAAGTTATGTATTTAATTTATGGATTAATGATTATGCATCAAAAGTGCTTAAATTTTCTTTCTTTTATAATTTATATAGAGGAATATTGTTTTCTTATAATGTTGTATAAAAATTTAAATGGTTGAAAATCTAAAAGGAATTGTCTTTTCTGTTTTCTCTTTTGTCTATAACCTCAAATTGCATTAGATTAAAGCTCAATAAAATTTTGTTGAAGATTTGATTGAATATATATTAGGAATTCTAAACTCTAACAGTTCTATATTGGATAAATTATATTAATGAAGATCAGATTCTTGTATTACCCTATATGAAATCTTGAACCAAATATTAAGGAAGTTATATTTCTAATATATAAACTACTTTAAAGTTTTTTAACACAGTAAGAAGGAACTAATATATCTGTTGTATCATTATGTATCAAAAAATATGACAAAATAAAAAAAAAAAAAAAAAAAAAAAGTTATTATTTTTTAAAAAAATCAAAAAAATCAATAAATCAAAAAAATCAAAAAAATCATTGATTTTTTGATTTTTTTGATTTTTTTAAAAAAATCAAAAAAATCACCAACCCTGATATATATATATATATATATATATATATATATATATATATATATATATATATATATATATATATATATATATATATATATATATATATATATATATATATATATATATATATATATATATTATATATATATATATATATATATATATATATATATATATATATATATATATATATATATATATATATATATATATATATATATATATATATATATATATATATATATATATATATATATATATATATACTCAAGCAATTGGGGTGGTGTGAAGAAGTTCTGAAGGCGCCTCTGAACACCCAACCCCATAGAAGGTTTTTTCTAAAGATTAGTAATGTGATCCATCTAAGAAAGATCACAAGAAAAAGAAACGCTGAGAATATAATTAAAGATAGATGAGAGTTTGAGTTGTATGTTTTCGAAGATGTCATAGTTGTTTGGAAGGTTGTTTCTACTAGAAAGATGGAGAAAATGAGTATTTGAGGTATTGAAAACGACCATGTTTTCTGTGTTCCAATTTGAAATACGAGAAGGATCAGAGGTCAGTTGCTTCAAGGCCATCATCCTTGCAACAAATTAACTGCTGTTGGGAGGAGTGTCTTTCAAACTGAAAGGAGTAATGAAGAGTGGAGTCATCAGCATAGGAGTGGATATATGAAAAAGTAATAGAGAGAAGGTCGTTAATGAAAATAGAAAAAGAGTAGGGGAGAGAAAAGATCCCTGAACAACTCTCCATATTTTTAAATGTTAAAAGATTTAAAGGAAGATCAGGTGGTCGTCCCCAGAATCCTCTATAGAACGAAACATAAACGAAATAAGAGAGAAAATCAGAGGATTTAAAAGGATTAAAGCAGTTCTAATGATCGAAAATAAGGGAAAAAGTTTCCAGATGATCCAAGAAATTAATAAAATTAAGGAGATTTCAATTGTCTTTCATAAACTACAAGTGAGAGAAATAGGACGATAGTTAAATAGTTAAAAAGAGCTACCTTTCTTGGTTTCATTTAGACATATTCGTACATCAAACTCTAAATGCAAGTTAATATTAAGGCATAGTGAGCATAGTTAGATGAAGGCTGATGCCAGCTCAGAAACAAACTTTCCCAAAACACTGGGAGAAACGCCATTCGAGCCTCTTGTTTTGCTAACATTCATAGAGGCTAAGATTCTATGCATCTGATCATATGTAATGACAAGTAAATGAAAGGAAAATCTGAGGAAAAAATGTTTGAAGATTCTTGGAGTCCTCAAGGTTGAAATAGATGAGGAAGGTATTAGATATTTAAGAGGTAGAATTAGATACAGATTCATTTCAGGAAGTAAATAGAAGAAAAGTTGATTTACAGATGTTATTTGAGATTATATATATATATATATATATATATATATATATATATATATATATATATATATATATATATATATATATATATATATATATATATATATATATATATATATATATATATATATATATATATATATATATATATATATATATATATATTATATATATATATATATATATATATATATATATATATATATATATATATATATATATATATATATATATATATATATATATATATATATATATATATATATATATATATATATATATATATATATATATATATATATATATATATATATATATCCTTTTCAATAATACCCTGTTCTCGATAGAGAGAATTTTTTTGTCGAACTTCTTTAGTGTAAAATAATTTGTCTTAAGAAATTAAGTCTCTTTAAGTTTTTCATTAGCAGCTACTCTTCTATTTCGTAAGTATCGATTTCCAATGCGATTTTATTTATTAGCCCATATATATATATATATATATATATATATATATATATATATATATATATATATATATATATATATATATATATATATATATATATATATATATATATATATATATACAGTAGTGGTATTTTCAAAGGGCAATAATGAATTATTTCCGTACTAAAAGAACCAATTGAAATAAAATGGATGTCGAATTAATATCATATTATTAATGTAAAATACTGTAAATAAATATCGCTTTCTATAACAAATTCATAACCACCGTTTGCATAAGCTCTATTAACCTAATTGATCTTTGTTTTATTTTACTCTTATGTATATAAATTGCAATCAATTCCAAAGTGAATTTAATTACATTGACTTGCTGCACTGTCCAAAAGCCAAACGGTCTGCAGTTTGTTTTTGCGTCAAAGTCACATACAGGAAACTTTGTTCTTTTGTAGTTTTTGTGTCATAAGAAAACTTGTTTTCTTATTTTTACTTTTGAACATGGTTTGCATGAATTACTCGATTCATAAAATTGTTAGAAATTACCTTGTAATTAGGTGTATACATGCAAAAGATTATAAATGATGTTATGAACAATATCAACACCATTTGAATTTTTTTTCTGAAAGATTCTTATTTTAAATGAACCCACTCTTCCGGCAAGAAGGAAAGGTTGAATATCATAGGAATATACGATATAAGTTACTGGGATGGGTGAAATTTCAGAGCACAAGTATGAAAGCAACAAGATAGTTTGCCTTCTAAGTGTTATGTTCAGTGATAGAAAAGATTACTTATTTTGAAAAAATTTACGATATTTGGGAGAAATGAGTTGGAGAGAGGTGGAGTACAAGAAATAACTCAGAAATCATTTAAAGTGAAATTTACATCAAAGCTATGAGAGAAAAGCTCAGCTTTATTATAAGGTAAGATAGCAGTGGTATCATCTAATTCCAGAAAGCAGAGTCCCTTCAACCAATAGCATAATTGTCTGAACCCCAGTCTTGCTCAATCATTTCAAGGGAAATCGAAGAACAACTACCACAAATCCAACAAGTTTGTATCACAGAAGTGCAAAAAATGTTCCTTCGCTGAATGCGGCGTCTTTCCTTCGAAGGACTTAAGTAATAGAATAGGACAGTGATAAAAGTTGGTCATTGGAAACAAGAGGGGAATGGATGTTTAAGGAAAAAGGGAAAGGGATTAAAAGTTAAGAAGAGGTAAAAAATATTAAGTTCACCTTCAAGACGATCAGAGCTTCGTCATCTGCTCAAGGTTCTTTTGGATACAGAAATGGAAAGCAAGTTCACCGATTGTATCTTAAGACTAGAAGAAGACCATTGATTACGGTTAACATCGAAATCATCCAACATTATGATTTCAGAGAATAGAGATAGAAAATATGCTTTATTTTGGAGCTTAGAATGCAGATTGGTCAGACGAGTTAGGATATAAATAAACACAAGAAAGTGAATATTATTTAAAAGCTATTATATATTAGGAGTAAAAGAACAATGTAGTAGCACACATAAGAACATCATTCCCTTTTGGCGATTATATATATATGTATATATATATATATATATATATATATATATATATATATATATATATATATATATATATATATATATATATATATATATATATATATATATATATATATATATATATATATATATATATATATATATATATATATATATATATATATATATATATATATATATATATATATATATATATATATATATATATATATATATATATATATATATATATATATATATATATATATATATATATATATATATATATATATATATATATATATATATATATATATATATATAGAGAGAGAGAGAGAGAGAGAGAGAGAGAGAGAGAGAGATGCAAAAAAAAAAAAAAAAAAAAAAAAATCTGGTGTAACAGGACTCATGTAAATATCATCTGGTTCTTTTATAATAACGTAATGTTCTTCCAATTCAGTTCCATCTTTTCTTTTAGTTTGATCTTTTCTGCAGTCAAATCCCAATGCATTCAATTTGCGTGTTTTCTAATTTCATTATGATGGCATTGTTTTTCCCAACACGTTTCCCCTCTCTTTCAACTTTTTCTATTCTAACATATTACTTTCATTCAATATCTCCATATCCTTTAATGCTGTATTAACTATAGCAGCAGTGGCCCTGTAGCTTACACGAAACCCATCAGTTATTATCGCTATATGTTTATACATTCAAATCTATTCTGAGAATTTTCAAAGTTCAAATTCAGAAGAAATTCTTCATTGTTTTAGCTTTCCTCTATTTCCAATGTCTCTTCTTCCATTACATTTGTGCATGTGTATGTATGTATGTGTGTAAATATGTTGTATGATAACATAGCTAAACAGGAGATTGGGAATGAAATACATTTGAGACACTTTGAGATTGATTTTAGAATCGAGAATAACGTAAAAATGGGGTACTGTGCGAGGGGTAGGGTGGGTGCACAACTTTGAAATTTTGTACACAGTATCAAACCATAATACTAACACCTGTGCATAGCTTAGTTGTGTCAAATTTTTTTAAAAAAAGGTATGTTTTGGCCCACCCTAATATATATATATATATATATATATATATATATATATATATATATATATATATATATATATATATATATATATATATATATATATATATATATATATATAAAACACTATAACCGTGTAAAATTTTAGACAGTAAAACACCCACAGGAAATAAAAGCAAAAATTAAAATTGGAGCAAGGCTTTCGAAGGGATAGCCACCCTTCCTCTTTCAGGCTCTAGTTTATTAGAGCCTGAAAGAGGAAGGGTGGCTATCCCTTCGAAAGCCTTGCTCCAATTTTAATTTTTGTTTTATTTTCCTGTGGGGTGTTTTACTGTCTATATATATATATATATATATATATATATATATATATATATATATATATATATATATATATATATAATATATATATATATATATATATATATATATATATATATATATATATATATATATATATATATATATATATATATATATATATATATATATATATATATATATATATATATATATATATATATATATATATATATATATATATATATACATATATATCAAAATAGTTTCATAATTGCCATTTAGAGTCAACACGAACGTTTTATATTATAAATACCAGAAAATGGAGGAATTTGCTAAAATAACGATAGTGCAAATTCTTCTTTTGAAAAATTTTCAATTTTTTTCCAAGTTTTTTAATTTAAATGAAATGAATGAAACTCGTTATTTTTTAAATTTTATTTTTAAACTGACATTTTGATTATTTTTGAGAAAAGCGAACGACATTTTTTTTTTTAAACTTTCATTGAAATTTATATACTTATATCTATGTATGTATGTATGTATCTCTCTCTCTCTCTCTCTCTCTCTCTCTCTCTCTCTCTCTCTCTCTCTCTCTCTCTCTCTCTCTCTCTCTCTCTCTCTCTCTCTCTCTCTCTCTCTCTCTCTCTCTCTCTCTCTCTCTCTCTCTCTCTCTCTATATATATATATATATATATATATATATATATTATATATATATATATATATATATATATATATATATATATATATATATATATATATATATATATATACGGGGTGATTCACATCGAAATTTACAAACTTCGCCAAATTAAATAAAATTCCATCAAATGCAAATACTGCCGTAAGCAGCTCTCTGACGAGATTTCGAGGGAACAATTTGGGAGTGGAGCAAACACCATCCACCATAGCTTATTACGTAGCAGGTAACATAGGGTGTTTATATTACAACAGGTGTTTAAAATTTAAGTCCCCGGTCTGGATACGTTACGTAACTCGCAATGGCAGATCAATCCAACCTGCAACTGCCGGAGGTTCATAGTGTTCCTAATACGTGTTGCGCCTTTGTCAACCTTCTGCAGTCTGTAATTTTCTTCCCATGCAGAAACTGGTTTAGATGACCCCATAAATAAAAGTCACAAAGATTGAGGTCTGGAGACCTGGGCGGCCATGGAGTCTGGCCATAGACGCTATCCGCGCGGGACCCTACCCGGTGTGTTCGATCATGTCTGTTATGTCAGAAATACGTCACCCAACTGTTTGTGCCATTCCCATATTCTCCTCTCGATATCTCGTTAACGTGCGGTTTACGGCCCTATATGTATTCAATGGAATTTCATTGTGTTGAATTTTGAATGTTGGCTGTTCCACTCCTTCCTTATAATTAAATTAACCTCAATTATATTTATATCTAATTTTCCTAACCAAAAATTTCAGTTCTTTTGACCTCTTTACAAATTTTAGGCAACCCCGTCCCCGGTTCCGTCCCGATCTGTCCCTATATATATATATATATATATATATATATATATATATATATATATATATATATATATATATATATATATATATATATATATATATATATATATATATATATATATATATATATGCTTGCAATTTTACTGAATAGTGATTTTTAATTCCATAATGCCCTTCTCTATGAAAGGTTTTATAACATTTTATTCTCCTCACACTTTTCTTGTAAAATTTCTGCATTCATCAGTTATATATATATATATATATATATATATATATATATATATATATATATATATATATATATATATATATATATATATATATATATATATATATATATATATATATATATATATATACGTACCGACAATCATTGCTTGTGTTAATTGATACTTTTAAGGTTTGCCAAAATAATAGTAAATGTCCCGTTTCGTAGGCCTTTCATTGGCCTATTAAGTTGTTGCCTTTCTTCTGTCCACTCTTTCGAGTTTAGTATTTCTCTCTTTTTCTCTGATAGCCTTCGTCTTACATTAAATAAAGTGAGCCATGGTAAAGTTGGATAAAGTTAACGTCAGAGATTCTTTTCTGTTCATTCTTTCTTTTCCTTGAGTGACGTTCCCTTCCTTTCTTCTTCTTTGCTTTCTTCCTTTTGCAAAGCGTTTTCGAAAACCCTCAGAGACAACCGTGGCAGAGACTTGCAAAGGAGAGTACAATTGTCATCACGGTTCAACGCAAACGTCCCTCAGTACAATACTGAAGAATCTTTTTTTGGGCAGTCCGGGCGTTGGGCGTTGGGCGTTCGGAGTACGTTCAGCACTGCTGAATATCATCCGTAGAATTAGAATCATTCCTCCCCATCACTTGCTGCTGTAAGAGATCTTTGTCGAATTCGAGACACTATCTTTACTTCCTTTCAGACATAAGGTAAGGGAATCAGATATTTATGACTTTTTTTTAAAAAAATTTTACTTATTTTTTATTTTTATTTATTTCTTATTTAGAAATCTATCCTCTCTTGTTTCCTTTATTCAACTTTCATTGAAATTTATTAATTATGAATAATAAAAGGAAGTAGAAAATACATCTTACCAACTAAAGGAAAAAAGTACTTAGAAGCTTCATTCTAAAAAGATGTCCTGTTGTTATGAGAAACTCAAAGTTGGCAACAAAAAACTAGGTATTAAATAAATATATTGCAAAACCTCACCCTAATTTTTTTTTTTAATTTGAATTAAAGGAATTTTTCTAACACCATTTTTCTGATCCCACTACCCCACTACCTACGATTTCAAATATATGTATACTGTCCACAAGAGTACACTTAAACAGACCTTGCAAACAGTAGTCTGTACTATTATTCTATTTTTTATGAAAATTAAAATGACTGGAATTAAAAACCAATGTACCAAAAATCCTTATCTTCTTAAAATAATATATATATATTATTATAAAAGTAAGGTTTTTTTTTTAAAATATATATATATATATATATATATATATATATATATATATATATATATATATATATATATATATATATATATATATATATATATATATATATATATATATATATATATATATATATATATATATATATATATATATATATATATATATATATATATATATATATATATATATATATATATATATATATATATATATATATATATATATATATATATATATATATATATATATATATATATATATATATATATATATATATATATATATATATATATATATATATATATATATATATATATATATATATATATATATATATATATATATATATATATATATATATATATATATATATATATATATATATATATATATATATATATATATATATATATATATATATATATATATATATATATATATATATATATATATATATATATATATATATATATATATATATATATATATATATATATATATATATATATATATATATATATATATATATATATATATATATATATATATATATATATATATATATATATATATATATATACTTATATTATTATATATCTTTTTTTAATTTTTTTTTAAAATAATAGAAGATATTGACAATCCCATTATTTTTCAATATAATTTCCTTGCTTTTCAATGGACTTCTTCCAGCGATACATAAGCTTTCTCATTCCTTCGGAGTCTAAGGTTTCTTTTTCTTTGGCTGCGTAGCCAACAGTGCACCGTTACTTCTACTTCTTTGTCCATTGCAAATCGACCACCTCGTAAAGCAATCTTAATTGGTTTCAAGAGGTAATAATCACAAGGAGAGAAGTCAGGGCTGTATGAAGAGTGTTACACCACCTTGAAACTAAATTCTTAAATGATTTCAACTGCTTGAGAGGTCGTATGTGGACATGCATTGAAGTGCAACAATAACACTCCTTTGAGCAGTAATCCTTGGAGTTTGATGCTGAATGCTGTTTTGATTTTGTTGACTGTCGACCTGTTTTCCAGGTAATGTTCCAGTATAGGTTTCCTTTTCGTCTAAAAAACAGTTACCATCACCTTTCTCGCTGAAGGTTGTCTTGAATAAT
>SEYY01021462.1:42500-45000 GCA_009176605.1 Armadillidium nasatum
TATCAAAGTATTCTAATCTTTTTAAAATGTAATTTTTTTTTTTTTTTTTTTTTTTTTAATTTCACATATTCAAATTTATAAAATAAAATTAAAATTTATGACACTTTATAAACTCTAATTTTTCTCAAAAACGTTTTGGTAAAAATATTCTTCTATTTAATCTCAAACAATTATAATTCCATGCACCTTCTTTTTTTGTCTTTTTTTTACTTCAGTAATTAATAATTAATATAAAAATTAATAATTTAAATTTATTTTATGGAAAATGTATTTGTATTTTAGTAAATATTAATAAGAGTCGACCTCCACCTTGCTGTGGCTAAATTTTTTTATTTTGTTTTATTTTATTTTTTTTAAATTCACATCTCACGGGCATTGCCCTATTCGAGGAGAGGAACTTTTCTAAGTTGTATATACCTAGGATCCTCAAGTGGGATCGAACCGGCGCCCTCAAGCACGTAAGTCAATTACTCTACCGGTATGAGCCACGGTAGACGTTACTTATTTAACTAATTTGTTTAACTTTATCATTTTCACCTTGATCTCTTTTTATTCTTGCAATATCATGCATGCATGAAGGTATAAAGGATTATGATTTAAAAACTATAATTCGATTTATCATAAAATGTTAAATTCGTTATTAATTTATACCTATTATGCTATGAAGGAAGTTGAACTCATGGTTAATTTATGCTTATTATGTCATTATGTTATTATATTTATCATAGAAGTTAAAACTTATATATTTATGCTTATTAAGCTATTATGCTAACATACAATTTTAACTTATGTTAAATATATGAATATTACGATGATATGAACGTAAAATAATATATATATATATATATATATATATATATATATATATATATATATATATATATATATATATATATATATATATATATATATATATATATATATATATATATATATATATATATATATATATATATATATATATATGAGAGAGTTTTCTTCCTATTGTATGTGTACCCTCCTTGAAAAGGGCTCTGCCCGTGAGTGATGGTGATGGTGATATATATATATATATATATATATATATATATATATATATATATATATATATATATATATATATATATATATATATATATATATATATATATATATATATATATATATATATATATATATATATATATATGCAACCGAATCCGGATTAAAAAACTTTCCTGTCCTGCATCCCTTTAATAATGTATAATTAATAATTATTATCCTAATTATATATCCTAATTACAATAATTAAAAATTAATAATTAATTATTTATACTTATAAATTAGAAAACTATTTATGCCATTTTAATGAGAATATTTTGAGGTTAAAGTTCATTTCGTAGCAGAACTTTTAAAAATATAAGGAAATATATTATATAAATATAAAAATAATGATAAATAAAAATAAATTTAAAAATATAAATATAAATAAAAATACGAAAACAAATTTAAATATAAATATAAATATAAAAATATAAAATATATAAATGCAAGAAAATATGGAAAAAAGTTATGTTGTCTCCAAACATTATGAATTTGAAAGTTACTTAAGTAAAAAAATAAAAGTGGCTCTGTTAGTTCAGTGGCAGGGTGGAAGAGCACTCGCCCAGCAAGCGAGAGTACCAGGGTTCGAAGCCTGGTCGAGTCGGGAAATGTGAGTTGTTTCTCCTTGCGCTTTCCTCCGAATGACTTAGTCCTTAACACGTGTACGTTGGTGGAGTGCTCTTGTAACTGATGGGAATTAATCTCTGACATCCATGATAGGCCTTGACATTGGGCCTGTGAAACCCAAGGATCTTTCTCGAAAGATCCCACTGACAGGACGTAAGTTCTTCCTTCTGGGATGAAGGTTATTATTTATTTTTACTTAAATAAAAAAAAAAACAAGAAAGAGAGAGAAATCTTTAAAAAAAATTAAATTTTTTTAAATTATTTTGTTTAATTTTATTTTATTTTTTATTTTTTTATTCTTTTTTCTTTCCTCTTTCACTTCTCTGTTAAATCGATTCCCGACTTTTAAATGCAAACTTAATTTATATTCTCATATTTCTTTTCCATTCAATGTGGTTCATAAACGTTTTCAGTTGAAATTTAAGTATATATATATATATATATATATATATATATATATATATATATATATATATATATATATATATATATATATATATATATATATATATATATATATATATATATACCTAGTGTTGTCATATGTAGAAAGCTAACATTATTCTATATATACATTCAGAAAAAAAAAATAAAACTTTGAAAAATAAATTGTTGCAATTAAGAGTTGACTTTAATAAAAATAAATCTGGTGAGATTCATGCAGTCAATATATATATATATATATATATATATATATATATATATATATATATATATATATATATATATATATATATATATATATATATATATATATATATATATATATATTTAACAACATTTATTTGTTTTGTCTATTTAAGTAGAAAAT
>SEYY01021462.1:50000-52500 GCA_009176605.1 Armadillidium nasatum
GTTTCACTCCTTTTCCCTTTTGTTCATTCCTTTTCGCGTTTCGTCATCTCAGAGAGTCTCGTCTCATATTTTAGGGTCTATGCTCCCACTTCTCCTCCCCCTCTCTTCGCATGTTAGCCACTAGTAAGATGGTGAAACAAAAACCTGCCTCAGAGATAATTGGAGGGGCAACAGACAAAGAATGACCCAGATCTACCCCCTCCCCCTTCACCACTTAAGAGGTAGTAGCCTCTAGTGATGGGGTTTGTGCCACTAAGGCCTGTATGCTGACTTGCACTGGTGCACGTCTTCTTTTTTCATTAATTTCTGCAAACTTTATCGGTCTTCTATCCAATTTTCTTTTAGTTTTTTTTTTTTACAGATCACTACCATTCACGGGCAGAGCCCTTTTCAAGGAGGGGGCACAAAAGAACCTCAAGAACCTTTTAGACCTCCTCTCTTATTCATTACCAAAACTCGGGTGCTTGAGCGTTCTAAGAGCAAACTCTACTCTGTTTCCTCTTACTGTCTCTATCTTCAGTTTTCAGCTAAAGGATGTTGTGCATATTGTGCATATCTGTGTAACGATTTAGTTCGCTCTCGTTTCTCTAATTTAGAGTCTTCTGAATATTCTAGTTTGTGGCTTAATCTCACTTGCCATTATACGATTAAATTTATTTGGTCAGTTTATTTATATCTCAATTCTACCATTTCAAATTCTTTGACTAATCAAATTCCAAAATGGAGCACATTCTCTCTTCTTCTCGTTTCTCAGAAATCATGATATTATTAAATGATTTCAATGTTTACCACCGCCAATGACTTTCCTCTAGTTTCGTGATGCATCTGGTGAAAGTGGCTTCCAATTCTCCATCCAAAATGACCTGAGTAGTTAGTGTAGCTCCCTAATCATATTCCTGGTCATCTTGAAGATGACTCCATGGACTTCACTTCACTGTTTTTATACATTTTTTAAAACTTCTAATATATCTCCTCATACTGTCAAACTATATCCTCCTCTGGGATCATCCGATCACTATCTTATCTATTTATTCTCTTCTTTCTTTTCAAGTCTTTCTCAAGGAAGACCATCACATTTAAGTGGACAAACTGTTCTCTCGGTGTGTGCAGAGCGCATTACCTAGGTGATTCTATGTGGCGCTGAGACGTACATTCTATAATCTTTCCCTTCTGATATACCTTTCAAACATTGGTTTAACTTTGTTTGTTCTCGTGTTATTTGCTGCAGGGATGCAGCCTTCAGAAATTACCGTCATCTTCAAGCTTCAAATAAAAAATACTCATGCAGTTTATATTTCATCAAGGAATCGTGCAAAATATGTTCTTAGTAGCACCAAAACATGTCCGTACAAAATGCAATAACTTTTTTGGTTACTCTTCCTTACGCTCTTTCTGGAATCTTGCAAAAAATGTCAACACAAACTTTGCACCTCTCTCTTTTCCTCCTCAAGTATCTTCTTTCGACACAACTGCCGTTTTACCTTCTTCTAAAGCTGAACTTTTACCGTAAATTAACTTTACATGATTTCGGAGCTCTAAATTCTCCTTCTACCCTCCCAACGAAGTTTGAATAAAATTGAAATTTCTTCTAAAGACGTCATTTCTGCTCTCTCTGAGCTTAGCACTAAGAAGTCGTACGATGTGATTGTATCCCTTCTGTGGTTCTCAAAACCTGTGCTTTTTAGCTTGCACCCTGTCTTGAAAAACTATTTCGTCTCTGTCTTTCTACTTCAACCATACCTTCTTGCTGGAAACATGCTCTCATTCAGGGAGAACCCTTTCAACCTTCCATCTACCTCCCGAATTTCTTCAACCTCTGTTCTCTCTAAAGCTTCTTAAGATTTCGGAATATCTCAAATCTCCAAATCTTATCGCTAATCGGCAGTATAGCCTTCATTAAAAAAAAGCTCTACTTGTGATCTTCTTTCCCTTCTCACAGAAGCTTGGTTCTCCGCTCTTCGGGCTTTTGGTAAATTTTTTGCTGTGTTGGTAAACTTATAGAAAGACTTCGATAGAGTGTTGCACAAAGCTTTGATTTTTAAACTTCCCTTTTTCATAATATATCCTCTCTAATTTCTTTTTCGGTCGATCAATGACAGCTGTTGAAGAAAACCACCATTGTTTCTTTAAATCTTTTAATAGTGGTGCTTCTCAGAGATCTGTCCTCCCTTTAACTCTTTTTCTACTTTTCATTAAAGACCTTCTCTTTATTACTTCATCACCTATCTACTCCAATGCTAATGACATACCTCTCAATGCCAGTTAATTGACGTCAGAATGGTGACCTTGGTGTAACTATCCTCTGATCTTTTTCGTATTTTAAATTGGGACAGAGAAAACGTCGTCGTTTTCAATACCTCAAAAAACTCAGTTCCTTCATCTCTATACTCGACACAACCATCCTCATAACTATGACATCTTCAAAAATACGCAGCTCAAACTTCGTCAGTCTTTAATATCATTACTGATTCTTTTTTTTCTCGTGATCTTTCTTGGAAGG
>SEYY01021462.1:65000-67500 GCA_009176605.1 Armadillidium nasatum
ATATTACAGATCGAACGTCCTAAACATCTAGGGTTTACAGAAAGACAAATGACAGATTTGCACTATAATAAATAAGAATAATACTGTAAGGTGGCATTTCTATGACGGCAAATTCAGTTTGCTTTGTCGAAAGAGCTCTCAAAACTAGCCATATTATCATCATCATAGACATTTACATTGTTACAAGTGCGCCTTACATTAGAGATTTATTCATTCTGGTTCAAAAAAAGGTCAAACTACTCGCACATTCAATAATCCATGATTATTTGATGGATGTATGTATTTGAACTTTCGAATGGCCTGCATAAAGTTCAGACCTTAATGCCGTTGAACATGTTTGAGTAAGGATTTAATGGTTAGTGAACAGCATCCACCAACACTTACCCTGAATGAACTTTATCATGTTCTTTTACGTGCATGGAGAGAAGACCTTTAAAATGTAATTGGACAACTGACAGGACGTGAAGGAAGAAATTTTCAAGCCGTAATTTGAATCAAGGATGAAAAAAAGGGTATTATGGACAATTAAAATAGGGTAATGGAAACATTGATATTATATTCAGTATTACTTATATTCTACCTATGAATAACATTCTCCATATTCGAATACTGCTAGATAATTATTTGTAATATCGTCAACGGAGACTAAAATCATTAAATCCCATATATATATATATATATATATATATATATATATATATATAATATATATATATATATATATATATATATATATATATATATATATATATATATATATATATATATATATATATATATATATATATATATATATATATATATATATATATATATATATATATATATATATATATATATATATATATATTATATATATATATATATATATATATATATATATATATATATATATATATATATATATATATATATATATATATATATATATATATATATATATATATATATATATATATTATATATATATATATATATATATGTTCTTTATTATGAAAGAGAAAAAAAGTGCAGTAAAACAATGATATTACAAGAAAAGGTTGTAAAGTATCAATAAAAACTAAGATGAAATGAAAGTTGGAAAAGTTGTGTGGAAAAAGACATGTTGCTTCTCATGTTTATGATGATCATTAATTAAATTGATAATAAAAGGAGTTGTAAAATAACCATCGAATTAGGTGTTATCTTCAATAAACATCATTTAACATCTTTTTTTCTGTCATGGAATACTACGCTTAATGTTTTGTATATGATGTTACAGTAACTTAAATATTGTATTCAAAATATTTAATTATATTTAAATGTTGAGCTACGAATGATTGCTATATATAATAATAATATATATATATATATATATATATATATATATATATATATATATATATATATATATATATATATATATATATATATATATATATTATATATATATATATATATATATATATATATATATATATATATATATATATATATATATATATATATATATATATATTATATATATATATATATATATATATATATATATATATATATATATATATATATATATATATATATATATATATATATATATATATATATATATATATATATATATATATATATATATATATATATATATATATATATATATATATATATATATATATATATATATATATATATATATATATATATATATATATATATATATATATATATATATATATATATATATATATATATATATATATATATATATATATATATATATATATATATATATATATATATATATATATATATATATATATATATATATATATATATATATATATATACTATTTCATTATACAAATGAGAATTTGAATGATCCTTCAGTACAATGTTTACCGAAATTTTTGCTCCTACTTTTGATTCTCTTTGTGCTCCAAGTCGAATGATTTTGTATTTTCTTTGAGCCACAAGATAAAAGTAAAGGCAATTTAAAATTAATTGTTATAACATCATTTAAATAAATGTTTAACTAAATAAAATTTCATTAACAAAAGAGTCGAGAAGATTTTGTCACTAGAAATTGGTTTGTGTATATTTATCTTATAATGTATTTCATAAGCATCTATTTCCTTCCAATTTTATACTTATATTTCAGAGATATCATAAATATAACTGAAAAGAAAAATGCATTAGATAATGTTATCTTTTTTATCATTGTGTCATATCAAAGTTTGGAGAGCTTTGCTTATGAGATCGTGCTTTGGGAGATGGGAGAAACTTTTCCTTTATATGAATGATCGATTTTTTTTAGTCGCATATTTTTTTTAAGTAGTTTATATGTTGCTTATTGTGGTTCTTATCTTGAAAAAAATTATAATTTAGACTGGAATACGATAAAATGAGCGTAGAGGCAGTAATTACTGACAATAGAGATAGCAATTTAATGAGAGAATTGATGATGTGGCTGTTAATTTTCAGATTTTATTGAATGCTTTTATTTTCTCTGTGTTAGTTATAT
>SEYY01021462.1:87500-106357 GCA_009176605.1 Armadillidium nasatum
TCCAAATAGTTTTAAAGCTTTTCCCGACTCTCAGCTGCGTTTAATATTTTAAATATTTGCATAAAAGTTTCGTCGAGTTCGGTTTTTTTATATATATAAACGAGAACGGGGAGAACAAAATAGCATTTCGGAAAATTATTTCAAACCTATCATCGTTATGTTCCATGCTATTTTTTTCTGCAAACTGAGTTAGTGAGGACGTTCACATCTACAATATATATATATATATATATATATATATATATATATATATATATATATATATATATATATATATATATATATATATATATATATATATATATATATATATATATATATATATATATATATATATCCTTGGGAGAGCAAGGAAAGGATCGAAGTGCCAAATTAAATCTACCAAGAATAGATAAACGGTTCGTAACGAGATCGAATCAATATTAGTATGTTTCAATTTACCGAGTTTAAAAGGGAAAAGTAATTTGAGAAAAATGTAATGAAGAATATCTCAAACGTTATAAATATGAGAATGAACACATCGGTAATGTCTGTTGTTTTAGAGCTAAACAGAGAAAAGATAAAAGGAAATATGCAACCAGAGAGTTAATAGGAGCTTAGTTCATTGCAATGGCAGATTGATGGACAAATAAAAATTGAAGAGTTATTGAGAGTAGAAGAGTTGAAAACGCGAAAGCTCTACATTCCACCCTCTTAAGAAGTGCAGTATGAGTAGAATGACCCCAGATGTTTGACAAGTATTCCATACAGGTAAAACAAAACTCCTATATAAAGCAGGTAGCATCTGTGATGTGAAGAAATTCTGAAGGAGCTTCAGAACACCCATCATTTTAAAAGCTTGATTAATAAAAAAACATTTGTGATTCTCACAATCTTCTAAAGATTGCAACGGATATTCCCAGGGCTATTCAATATTTACAGTTGTATCCAACCACGCCAGCTCAACCCCAACCAACTATCAATGATTTAACCCTGAATCATATGTTCTTTTCTGGGCCAAGTTTAGAGCTTACATTTTAGAATATTTGGTGTTTTGTAATCATTCTTTTTCTCTTTATGAAACTTTTACTATTGGGCATCATATCCGAGACTGTCGTGATCATTTGTATCTCAGACAAATCCTTTGTGATTCTCAAATCTTCTAAAGATTGCAACGGATATTCCCAGGGCATTCAATATTTACAGTTGTATCCAACCACGCCAGCTCAACCCCAACCAACTTCAATGATTTAACCCTGAATCATATGTTCTTTTCTGGGCCAAGTTTAGAGCTTACATTTTAGAATATTTGGTGTTTTGTAATCATTCTTTTTCTCTTTATGAAACTTTTACTATTGGGCATCATATCCGAGACTGTCGTGATCATTTGTATCTCAGACAAATCCTCTAAGATTAAAAACAGTCAGATTTCAGGTTTTTGCTTTTGTTTTCTTATTTAAGTCAAAGTTGAGTTAGATGTACTCGCTTGAACCAAGAATTCGGCTTTAGGGAATAGAAGAATTTAGGATTGTCATATAAATTATCAAACAGACAGACTATTTAGTTGTAGAACGGAATCCATAATTTAAAAAATCCAGATATCTCTAGATTACTAGCAATAGCATTGTTGATTGCATAAACATAACATCTGCCCTGTCGCGGAAAGTAACAGGGAGCGGAGTAATTAATGTTTCCAGTTGAAACATTCAAATATACCAGAACAGGAGACCAGGGCAAGAGGAATTAAGGTGTTGTTCACAAAGTTAAAATTTAAATAATTATTTCGTATGTTTCAAAACTTACATAGAAACTGAGAACTTTATTCCAAAACATGCCAGCAATTACTTAACTCACTAACACCATCACTAGGTGCAACTAACTCCTTAGAGATAAAAGTTAAATAGTAGATAAAAGGTTATAAGTAAAAGCGTCACTACACTGAATCTATGAGATAACATAATCGATAGCCACTATTAAATTTACTTTGTGTAAGTAGTAAGTGAGAAGTGTGATGAAAAAACGAAGCGTGTATTAAGAATTTAAGCAGGCATTTTGTTAATAAGGGCTTTAACTCCCATGTGAATGAAGTGGAATAAGGACGAAGCATAGGCTCTGAAATGCAGACTTCCTTTACATTGAAGAAGATAATTTTATTTGAAAAACGCAGCTATGCTATTTAAAATACACTGAATAAATTGCATAAAAAGACAATAAAAAAATGAATAATATGGGATCAACCAACTCTTTCAAAATTGTAAAGCAATTAAAAGAGATTAACTTTTAAAATAAAATTTTAAAGTTGAAAGAGTGACATCAAAATTCTTTAACCAAAGTATGATTGACACCTATTGTCTATTAAATTGCAGTTTGTCAATCATTTTAATCTCTTTTATAAATACGCAGATTAACACTCACACACCCTTGCACATGAATACACACACACACACACACACACACACATATATATATATATATATATATATATATATATATATATATATATATATATATATATATATATATATATATATATATATATATATATATATATATATATATAGGCTCCGGAATTATCAAGGGAGGAATTAGAGTTAAAAGTTTGAGAGAAATGTACAGGTTTAGCAGAAGGCAAAACCGCAATTGTGAAATCGGAAGGTACTAGAGAAGGAAAAGAGGAAGAAGCAAACATATGGTTAATATTTTTTACAAAATGCAGTAAAAGGACGTGAAAAAGAGAAGCAAGAAAGATTTTTTATACATATATCTCCTCCGGTGGGGAAAGGCCGGAGGCCAACCAAATTTCACTGGAGCTTGAAAAAATCTATCATGGTCGATTAAGGATGACATGTCCTGAAACATGGCGTTTGACAATATGCAAGTCAGATGAAGTTGGGAAAACAGACAAAGGGAGTTTGTTCCAAACTTTACCAGTAGAGTATGTGTAAGATTGATCATTGCGGTTAAGTCTGGGGTCGGAGAGTTGGACAGAGAAAGGATGAGACTGTGTAGAAAGGCGTCTCGAACTAGCTCGTCTCAATGGAGGAGGTATGCGACGAGAGGGTTCAGAAGAGTAGTGTTCGTCATAATAGCGATAGTATAGTGAGAGTGATACAACAATTCGACGGGCAGAAAGAGATTGGAGAGAGTTAATAAGAAAAGGAGAGTTGATGAGAAGAAAAGCCCTAGACTCTACTTTCTCATGGAGAGCTGTATGAGTGGAGCCACCCCAGATGTGTGAAGCATACTCCATACAGGTTCGACAACACCCCTATAGAGAGCAAGCAACTAAGATGGCGTGAAGTAATTCTGAAGGCGCCACAGAACGCCAAACCTCTTAGAAGCTTGTTTAGAAAGAGAGGTAATGTGATCTTTCCAAGAAAGATCACGAGAAAAAGATACCCCTAGAGTATTCAGAACAGATAAAGGTTTTAGTTGTGTGTTTTCGAAGAAAATTTCTTAGATATGTGGAAGATTGTGTCGAGTTTAGAGATGGAGGAACTGAGTTTTTGAGGCATTGAAAACAACCATATTTTCTCTGCCCCAATTTGAAATGAGAGATAGATCAGAGGTTAGTTGCTCCAAGGCTATCCTCCTTGCGTCTATTGATTGCTGTTGTGAGGGGCGCCTTTCAAACTGAAAAGAGTAATGAAGGGTGGAGTAATAGGCATAGCAGTGGATAGGAGATGAAGTAATAGATAGAAGATCATTAATGAAAAGAAGAAAAAGAGCTGGGGATAGGATAAATCCTTGAGGAACAACACTATTAAAAGATTTATAGGACGAACGGTGGCAGTTTACAACAGCTGCTATAGAAAGAGCAGAAAGGAAATCAGAGAGAAAGGCCACAGATAGAGAAGATTACGAAAGGAAGTTTGGAAATCAAAGCTTTGTGACAGACTCTATCGAATGGTTTTGATATGTACAGCGACAACAAAAGATTCACCGAAATGTCGTAGAGCGGAGGACCAAGATTCAGAGAGAAGGAAAAGAAGATTACCAGTAGAGCGTTTCTTACGAAAGCCACACTGACGATTAGAGATAAGATTGGAAGAATTGAGATGTTTCCAGATTTTCCTGTTAAAATCTGGGAATGTTGCAGAAAATAATGAAAAAAGATCGTACATCAGGCCAAATCGGTAGCAAGATCTTGGTGGCACCAACCTCATCACCGGAGGCCACCAACTCCCAAATACTGATGGGAGAAGGAGTGGATGAGAGGTTATATTTGGAATCCGCCCCTTTTGGATTCTCCGAGGCATATTTGTATTTCGCTATTTTGATTTATTTAATAGGTAATGTTGGTGTAAGCGCTTGGATGCATGTAAAGAAGGCGGAAGGTTGAGGGAGCATAGCCACTCCAATATGAGTCAATGGTACCCTAGAGATCCTCTGAGAAGATGAAACGCGAAAAGGAAATATATATATATATATATATATATATATATATATATATATATATATATATATATATATATATATATATATATATATATATATATATATATATATATATATATATATATATATATATATAATATATATATATATATATATATATATATATATATATATATATATATATATATATATATATATATATATATATATATATATATATATATATATATATATATATATATATATATATATATATATATATATATACATATGACTTTCTCCTGTTCTGAATAATAAGTAACTCATTCTTATTATAAATGAAAGAATAAAAATCACATTGAATTTTAACAAGAACTTTTAAAATTATATCCGCTTTCATCATAAAGCCCTATATATATATATATATATATATATATATATATATATATATATATATATATATATATATATATATATATATATATATATATATATATATATATCGTTAATAACTGAAAATTTAACACGCGATCTCATAACAATTATTTATTAACAGTCGGGTGAACTTCTGTCGATTCTAAGAAAAGACTTCCAACGTCATTGTTTATTTTCCAAGTTAAAGTTATTAGGAAAGTGAATCTGGGCGGACACAACTCGTTTTATGAAGTATTTTTTGAGATTGATTATTTTTAGCCAAAAAATAAGGGGGAAAGAGATTTAAAGGAACAATAAAGATGCAAGTTGAGAAGAATTAATAATAATAATAATAATAATAATAATAATAATAATAATAATAATAATAATAATAATAGTAATAATAATAATAAAAATAGTAATAATAATATAGTAATAATAATAATAATAAATAATAATGTAAATAATAATAATTTTAAATAAATAATAATAATAATAATAATAGTAATAATAATAACCAAAATAATAATAATGATAATAATAATTAATAATAATAAAAATAATAGTAATAATGAAAATCATATTCTTAATAATAGCAGAAATACTACTACTACTAATAATAATAATAATAATAATAATAATAAATAATAATAATAATAATAATAATGATAATAGTAATAATAAAAATCATCGTCAAATAAGTATTTTATTGATATTAATTATACTAATTATAATGTTTATTATTGCAACAGCAATAATGATAAAAACAAGAATAATAATAATAATAATAATAATAATAATAATAATAATAATAATAATAATAATAATAATAATAATAATACGACATTAATAATACATACAATAAAATAATAATACCAATAAGGATAGTAATAATAATAATATTAGTAATTATAACAATAGTAATGTAAATTAGTAGTAATATTAATAATAATTATAATAATAATAAAAATAACAATAATAATAATAATAAGGATGATAATAATAATAATAATAATAATAATAATAATAATAATAATAATAATAATAATAAAAATAACAATAATAATAAAAGGAATATTGATAATAATAGCACTAATATTAATAGTAGTTGCAGTAAAAATTGTAATTATAATAATAATAATAATAATAAATAATAATAATTAAATAAGTAAATTCTTAATCAGAATTATATCTATAATCACACTAAAAAAAAAAAATAAAAGAAAAAAATAAACAAAACGCAACTCAAACAATTTTCCAAATATTAATTAAAAAGCATCATCAAAAGCCCAATGAAGAAAAATTAACAAAACGATATTACTCCATTGCGAAGAATAAGAAGAACGTAAGAAGTCTTCTCAAAACGTATCAAATTTATAAACACTTCTTTTAAAATTGCTTTTCACGTTTTTATCCAATTTCAAAAAAAAAAGTTGAAAATTTCTTTCTACAATTTCACTAAAGATAAAAATGTCGAAAGAAACACAATAATTAAGACATCTTCGGCGCTTTCATGAATTTAGATGTCTTTTTATTTTTAGTTAATTTATCTATTCATCTACTTTTCTACCTGCATTTGTATTTATCCATTATTCTTTCTTCATTTTATTCAAAAATTTTGTTTCCATATTTATTTATTTATCCTCTCTCTCTTTCATTACATATATATATATATATATATATATATATATATATATATATATATATATATATATATATATATATATATATATATATATATATATATATATATATATATATATATATATATATATATATATATATATATATATAGAAAAGCAGAATTATGAATAACTTTGTTATTTGGAATAAAGAATTCAATTCTTGGTCGCTTTCGTGATAATGAAATAATATTCATTCATTTAAAAGAACGATTATTTGTGTCAATTATGTTAATAAACATTTACATAAAATAGGAAATAGGAAAGGAATGCATGCTTTGAAATTGCAGCAATAAAGAAATAATTAATTTCAATAAAAGCAGGTTATGTTATTATTATTATTATTATTATTATTATTATTATTATTATTATTATTATTATTATTATCATTATTATTATTATTTTTAATATTTATTACTCTTATATTATTAGTGCTATTATTGTTATCATTATCATCAATATTATTATTATTAATATGAATAGATTTAATATTACTATTACTTAATTATTATTTTTTATATTATTATTATTATTACTATGAATAGATTTATTACTACTATTACTTAAAATTATTATTATTTTAATTTTTATTATTATGATATTATTATTATCATTATTAATACAATTTTTATTACTCTTAATGATGTTATTTTTTTATTATTAAATATTTATTATAATTATCATAATAATCATTATTGTTACTCCCATTATTACTATTAAGAGTTATTATTATTATTATTTCTGTTATAATTATTACTATTATAATTATTATCTTTATTATGTTATTACTCTTTTAGTTATTACCATTATTATTCTTATTTAATTAATATTTTTTTCTTATTACTATTATTATTATTATTATTATTATTATTATTATTATTATTATTATTATTATTATTATTATTATTATTATTATTATTATTATTATTATTCTTATAATTACTATGAATGAATTATTATTTATTATAAAATTATTATTATTATTACTATTACTATTATTATAATTTTTATTATTATTATTGCTGTAATTACTATGAATAAATTACTATTATAATGAATTATTATTATTATTATTATTATTATTATTATTATTATTATTATTAGTAGTAGTAGTAGTAGTAGTAGTAGTAGTAGTAATGTTTTATTTATTATTTTTCTTATGTATCAGTTTTATTTTTCTTAACGTTAGCGTTTTATTTTTTTCATTTACACACAAATCTATGAGATTGTAAATTGCTACATTGTAATACATAAGTTTTATTGTTTATAAATGATCAAATTAATTGGAAGGGGCTGATTCAGAGGAATGGAAAACAATGCAACGGAACAATAGAATGGAGCAATACGTATTAACAGGAAATTGTTAACGAGGTGCGTTGTGTAAAGAATGGTGATGATGTTATGATAATAATAATAATGAAAATAATGATAATAATAATAATAATAATAATAATAATAATAATAATAATAATAATAATAATAATAATAATAATAATAATAATAATAATAATAATAATAATAATAATAATAATAATAATAATAATAATAATAATAATAATAATAATAATGATAGAATAGTAAAAATATAATAATAATTATAATAGTAATTATAATACATTCTTATAATAATAATAGTAATACTTCTACTGCTGCTATTAATTATAATTATAAGCATTATAATAATAATAATAATAATAATAATAATAATAATATTAATAATAATAATAACAATAATAATAATAATAGTAATAATAATATAATAATAATAGCAATAATAATAATAACAAAAGTAATGATAATAATAATAATAATAATAATAATAATAATAATAATAATAATAATAATAATAATGATGATGATGATAAGTTTCATATAATTTTGTGTTTTCATTCATGCTGAATTTAAATTACTGCCTATAAAGAAAAAAGCTATTTTGGGGGACTGAATAAAACATTATATTAAAATTCAATACTATAGAAATCAAGAGTAGTTATTATAATTAGTTATAATTATAATTATATAATATATATATATATATATATATATATATATATATATATATATATATATATATATATATATATATATATATATATATATATATATATATATATATATATATATATATATATATAGTTATAATGGATTTTAAAAAAAAAATTAATATATTTTTATCAAAGTTAATATTTCATAAAAAAAAATCGCATTTTGTTTTACTTTCATTGTTTATATATATAGAACGAAGAAAATATTTGTTTTAATGTTTATTAAGTTAAATAATAAATCATGTTTCTTTAAATTAATTAAATTTAATTTAAATTAATTAATTAATTTTAATGTTTCTTGAATTAATGACTTTCTACGAAACCTTTGCGTATGAAGAGCAGGAAGCAAGATTTTCCTGGTAAGAAGAACGAGATTGCTTTAATTTTTTTAGTTTTTTTTCCAATTTGCTTGAGTTGTAATGTTAGATGTATTTTATGAAAGATTATGTCAGTGCGTCTGAAAATATTATTATTATTATTATTATTATTATTATTATTATTATTATTATTATTATTATTATTATTATTATTATTATTATTATTATTATTATTATTATTATTATTATTATTATTATTATTATTATTATTATTTATTATTATTATTATTATTATTATTATTATATATTATTATTATTATTATTATTATTATTATTATTATTATTATTATTATTATTATTATATTATTATTATTATTATTATTATATTATTATTATTTATTATTATTATTATTATTATTATTATTATTATTATTATTATTATTATTATTATTATTATTATTATTATTATTATTATTATTATTATTATTATTATTATTATTATTATTATTATTATTATTATTATTATTATTATTATTATTATTATATTATTATTATTATTATTATTTTATTATTATTATTTTTATTATAATAAATTGTAATCAGCTTTTGTTTTAAAATAAATTGAATACATTTCTCTTCTACGGATCTAAAAATTATTTATTATTATTATTATTATTATTATTATTATTATTTGAAGCATTAAAAATACACGGAAATGATAAGTGCTCTCAGAGTCCATTAATAGAGACATTAAAAACGACATTCAATTAACAAAGGAATACAAAAGATTGAAATCGTTCCTTCCCTCAGGTTTTAATTCAACATGTGAAATGTCCATTTATATATATATATATATATATATATATATATATATATATATATATATATATATATATATATATATATATATATATATATATATATATATATATATATATATATATATATATATATATATATATATATATATATATATATATATATATATATATTATATTAATATATATATATATATATATATATATATATATATATATATATATATATATATATATATATATATATATATATATATATATATATATATATATATATATATATATATATATATATATATATATATATATATATATATATATATATATATATATATATATATATATATATATATATATATATATATATATATATATATATAAACTTAAGGAATTTGATAGAAAGGTTGAGATTGCTTGGAAATACATGCTACTTAAGTTCTTCTAAAAGAAGAAGGATGAGGCAAAAGAGATAAGAAAGGAAGTTACTTTTGTAATCTCATTTTTTCTAGAATTGTGGTACAACTGCTCTGAGAGAGTAGCGGGATGAAGGAAAAGCTGGAAATGATTTCAGAAAGATTTTGTAAACATGAAATTTATTAAAGGTAAAATAAAATAACGTATATAGTTTCCAGACAAGTAAAGCAACAAGGCTATATGTGAGAATGTTCAAAATATTAAAGAAAGAAATGTTAGTCTTCCAGCAATTATTTCCTATAATTATCGAACAAATATTTCTGAAAAAACAGCACCTTCTGTCATTTGTTATAGGTATCAGCCATTGGTGTTTTAAATTTATAAGCATCTCAACATAACCTCAATCTAAACTTTTAGAAACGTTGAACTACCTCTGTAATTGAAACAATTTTGTAAGAACAATCCCTTACATGTCAAACATGCCATAAGGAACAGGGATCATAACTAGCTTAATTAAGTAACACCTAAATACATTAAATATTGAAAGGTTCATTATATTCACAATATACTCTTCACCCAATATCATTAGAGTTATTTTTTTTATTTTAATAAACGTTACATCAAATGGCAATATTCCAGTTATCTAGAAAAAGCTACAACCGTACTTATTTTTCTTCAAAATAGATTATATCCTTCAGAGGTACACTTAACCATATGTCTACGGGAAAAAAAAATTTGCCTCTAGATGTTTATTTAGAAAACTTCTTGTCTGTGTTCTCAGAGTAAACATTCGCTCTCGGTTTTTAAAAGTGGAATACTTCTTTGTTTTATAAATATAATTAATTACATAATCACTCAAATTTTAAAGCGTAAAACTGATACTCATTTTCAATTAAAATGTTTCAGATTGTAATTAAGTAATTAAGAAAATGGAGATAAAGAAAATTTTTACATCTTGTACTATACTTTACGAAATATGAGGCTAACCACGATACATTTTAGCTGTGTTCTTCTTAAGAATAGCTAACAGCACGTTCTTGTCAAACCGATAAACCTCGTGACTTTGCTGTTCTTGTTACAGATGGTAATAAAGACTCTAATACTTTTGACAAGTTTTACCACTGGGATGACCATTTTTAATGGCAAATTTAATCTCTAACTCTTATGAACTCTACATATGGTACACACACACACACACACACACAACACACACACATATATATATATATATATATATATATATATATATATATATATATATATATATATATATATATATATATATATATATATATATAATATATAGATATAATATAATAATATATATAATATATATATATTATATATATATAAGGATCTGCGTTAAATTAGCTTCCTTTACTGGAACTCATGTCTTTATTGACAAATAAAGAAGAAATAAAGACTAAAATAAAAGGAAAGAAGAAGAAAAAAAAGATGAAATAAAAGCAAAATTTCTTCATTAAAAAAGAAGCCAAAATTTGACTTTCAACTTCCGGAAGAATTTCCTATTGGAAATAAGAGTGAAAATTCTTTCATAAATTTTATTATAATTTATTTAGAGATTTTCAGAAAGATTATTTGATTGGAGTTCGAAAATTCTGCTACATTTCGATAACCAATGCTCTCTCTCTCTTTTCTCTTTCCCTTTCTCTTTCTCTCTCCCTCTCTCTCTTTCTCTTTCTTTTTTCTCTCTCTTTCTCTTTTCCTTTCTCTTTCTCTCTCTCTTCCCCTCTCTCTCTTCCTCTTTTTCACTTTTCTCTCTTCTCTCTCTCTCTCTTTTCTCTTTCTCTCTCTTTCCTCTCTCAATCTATTATATATATTAATATATATATATATATATATATATATATATATATATATATATATATATATATATATATATATTATATATATATATATATATATATATATATATATATATATATATATATATATATATATATATATATATATATATAATATATATATATATATATATATATATATATATATATATATATATATATATATATATATATATATATATATATATATATATATATATATATATATATATATATATATATATATATATATATATATATATATATATATATATATATATATATATATATATATTATATGTGTATGTGTGTATGTATGTGTGTGTGTGTGTGTGTGTGTGTGTGTGTGTGTGTGTGTGTGTGTGCGAGTTGAAACGAAGTAAAATAATGTTGAATTTTCTGAAGTGAGCCATGAAAAAACAAATTTTACAATTTATTTTATTTATTTAAGAAAAGGCAAAATATATTTTCACTACAGATAAGTTTATTCAAAAAAAAGAAAGAACTCTTTTAAACTATAGAAAAAAAATTAAAAATAAAAAGGAAATTTCGAGTCAGTGACTTCGAGCTTCATCAATTGAAAAATCTCATCAGATTTGCTTGTTATCTCTTTTAATTTAAAGAAGTTAAGGAGAGAGTTATCTTTGAAATTGAGTTTGTGTTTGAAGTTTTTAAAAAATTCAATGGTTCATAAGCTGAGGTTTATTTGTTTTACATGTTTTGAAATCTTTTACTTTTTCTTGTTCTTCTTTTTGTTTTTTTTGTTCTTGTTGTTGTTCTTCTTGTTGTTCTTGTTCTTCTTGTTCTTGTTGTTGTTTTTCTTCTGTTCTTCTTCTTCTTCTTCTTCTTCTTCTTCTTCTTCTTCTTCTTCTTCTTCTTCTTCTTCTTCTTCTTCTTCTTCTTCTTCTTCTTCTTCTTATTATTATTATTATTATTATTATTATTATTATTATTATTATTATTATTATTATTTTTATTATTATTATTATTATTATTATTATTATTTATTATTATTATTGTTATTATATTATTATTATTATTATTATTATTATTATTATTATATTATTATTATTATTATTATTATTATTATTATTATTATTATTTATTATTATTTTATTATTATTATTATTATTATTATTATTATTATTATTATTATTATTATTATTATTATTATTATTATTATTATTATTATTATTTATTATTATTATTATTATTATATATTTATTATTATTATTATTATTATATATTATTATTATTATTATTATTATTATTATTATTATTATTATTATTATTATTATTATTATTATTATTATTATTATTATTATTATTATTATTATTATTATTATTATTGAGAGAAATGTGGCTCTAAATAATATAAGGATTAAGTTCTTACAAGTGCTTAAAATTGCATGTTAATGTGTTGAAATTTATATTAAATATAAATAAAAATTCTAAAAATAATTCTAAAGAAAACTCTTTTACTTACGAGTATAACTGGTTTGTAAGTTTGTGTTATAAAATTTTATTGTTTTCTTTATTAAGTCCTTGCCAAGTGTATTTTATGGAAATGCATTTTATAAATACACAATTTTTATACAAACTTGTTTCAATGTATATGCAAATGCCTCTAATAAATATAAATCTATTGTGCCGTTAAGGTAATGCTGACCTAAAGTGGAAACAATGGTATAAATATATGTATGCATCATTTATACTATGGGGGAAGCCATAGTATAAATATATGTATACATCATTTATACTGTTGGGGGGAAACCATAGTATTAAATATATATACTGTGGGGAAAATAAATAAAAACACAAAAACAACTTAAATTTAAGCATTTCATTGATAAGCAGAACTCTTGACAGACATTGATAAGCAGAACTCTTGACAAACTCTTGACAGGCATTGATAAGCAGAACTCTTGACAGACTATTGACAGACATTGATAAGCAGAACTCTTGACAAGACTCATTCAACAAAGCAAATGAAACATAATGATCAAAACATTGAGATAAAATACTGAAAAAAAAATTTATTTATTTATTTATTTTGAGTCTTTTAAAACCATTAGTAAATCTCATACCGAGATCGAAAATTTTAAATAAAAATATTATGCTATCTTTTATCTAATTTTGATTATTATTTATTTTCTTTATTCTATTTTATATTTTTTTTAAGGGAGGAAGGAAATATAATTGAAGTCTTAATTAGTTTGGAGCAGACATTTACAAATTACAATTAATAATTTCATGTTATAAATTTTAGAGTAATCTCGCATATATATATATATATATATATATATATATATATATATATATATATATATATATATATATATATATATATATATATATATATATATATATATATATATATATATATATTATATATATATATATATATATATATATATATATATATATATATATAATATATATATATATATATATATATATATATATATATATATATATATATATATATATATATATATATATATATATATATATATATATATATATATATATATATATATATATATATATATATATTAGATTCGAACGATCTTCAAAAGATTTTTCTTGTAATTCGTTCTTGCTTCAACAGAATACCTTTGATCTTATTATATTATTTTCATATAAAAAGTAATTATTTAATTTTATTACTTATTACTTTATTAATTTCTTAATTTATTTATTTATTTATTAATTTATTTATCTATTTTTAACAGTTGGTACCACAGCTCATAGTCAGAGAAGTATTCAAGGACAATTGCAATAAATTGTGTATGTAACCAAATTATATTTTATTTTATTTTAAATACACATATATTGTGTTTAACTTTACTTACAAAAAAATAAAAATAAAAAGTAAAAAATTTAAAAAAAAAATAAATAAATAGTTTGCTCAATGGACAAACATTATTCATATGCATAAATAAGCATAAATATTATCAAAACAATCCCTTTTTTTTTTATAAATGAAGCTTATTGATGTCTAAATCCCAAATGCAAAATAAATAAATAAGAATGATATATATATATATATATATATATATATATATATATATATATATTATATATATATATATATATAATATATATATAATATATATAACACGATCTTTTAAAACCACTATAATTAAAATATAAAAAAGTAAAACACTAAAAATAAGGTAAAATTATAATAAAAAGCGATAACAAGAACGAGATAAAAAGAACAAAGAGCGCAACAGTTTCGGAGATCAATCCTTTCTCCTTCTTCAGAAACAATGAAGTTGATCTCCGAAACAGTTGCTCTGTTTATATATATATATATATATATATATATATATATATATATATATATATATATATATATATATATATACATATATATATATATATATATATATATATATATATATATATATATATATATTATATAGTATAGAGAGAGAGAGACAAGAAACTGTTATTAAAATATTAAATAATTTGCACAATGTTTGAAGTAAAAATGATTACTTCAGAGATACGATGAAAACAGAAGATTAGACGCTCCTTATTTTTACTCTGAATTTGATAATAAATGCAATATGAATTTCAATAGACACATTAAATGCAATTTTATTTATTTTTTAAATTTATAGTTTAGGTTAAACTTCTTCGTACGTATAACTGTTTAAGTTATTTGAAAAGCAAAAGTAAACTTTAAATATATATATATATATATATATATATATATATATATATATATATATATATATATATATATATATATATATATATATATATATATATATATATATATATATGTAATTTATTTTTTATTTATTTTTTTTATATTTTATTATTATTATTTTTTATCTATTTTTTTTAAATTTCTCAAACGTTTAAATAAATGACTGGAAATATAAGATAAAAATAATTTTTAAAATTATCCACGAAATATGAACTGTTCTATTAAATAAATTTCATTTTGCAAATGGGTGAATGGAGAGATTAAAGCAATAACCTAAGAGCCTCCAAATATTAAATACTTTGGAATTCTACGAGTGAAGAAGAAACTTTCAAGAAAATATTTTGTCATTTAAGAAAGATGACTCCGGAATATTATTGGAGAATTACTTCAAAAACATTTATTTAAGGACTAAAATTAAACATGTCAATAATTGTAATAATAATTACAAGGAAAATAATCTTGTCTCTTTTAACTCTATTTTAAAATGTTGAGTTTTAGATCGAATGAAATTGAAACCATTTTTTAAAGAAAGTAATAATGTAATCTTTAATCTATTTCTATTAAGCTGTTAAAATGAACAAAGGCCATTTAAAATCAATTATGTAAGGTTGTTAGGAAACATATTTCTAATTTTAGCACATTTTTCGCTCTTTGAATTGTCTTTATTATAGTTCTTCGTATCTTATTTCTATCTCTTTTATCTTTTTGTCTCTTCACGTCTTTCAAAGAAGAGGATCCTACCTTTGGCGAGGAGACATATTTTTTCCCTTAGATCCTGCTAGACAGTCAAACTTGAGGTCGTATTTTGAATTTTCATTAAATAACCTTTTTCACTAAAAAGTGGTTAACTGCTAATATTCAGAAATGTTTCTAAATAACAAATATCTCTAAATCTTTATCTTGTGTGTCTGTGTGTGTGTATGTATACGTACGCGTTCACGCAACAAGTTATTCCGCGCCCTCCGGGTTGTTTGGCATTCTTTCGTGCCCGTGCAAGCTTTATTTCCGCACCAGTGCCGCGCCGGTTTCATGCCCGGAGAAGCACCTTCGCGAATTCTAAATTTTTCTATCTGCGATTCCTTCGTATTCATATGATGTTAATGAGGATGACGTCATGAAAAGAAGTTTGTTAATGACTTCATACTGATACGGTAAAGGAATGTATTTTCTGACAGTGCTTGTTATGAAAAATATTAGGTACGATCAGTAATTTTATAATCATTATGTAAAAATGAAAGACACCAACGATGAAGCGTAATTACATAATGAACAAAATAATAAATTATTTCGAGTCACAAAAAGTATATGAATGAAGAGAAAAGGAAAAAGTTGTGCATAAATAGAACAAATTGTATTTTCTAAGGAATGATCCCGTTTGGTGTGATGGAAAAGTGATGGATTTCAAGTCAGAGTGTGAGATTTCGAATCCTAGTCTCTCGAAAATTTTAAGGGTTCGTATCCTGGTTTGAGAATATTGAGAGTTTGATTTTCCTTCAATTATAAAGTTACTATGAAGGAAAAATGGCAGAAATGTTTCAAAACCAAGCGGTTAAATCCAAAATGGCGACGAAACTCACATGGATTGATAATCAAGATGGCAGAGATGAAAGCCACGTGGTCAGAAATTCAAAATAGCGGAGAAGAAAACCAAGTTCATAGAAATTCAAGATGAAGACGACGGACGGATCACGCCATAGTTTCATCATGACCCAGTACCATGAAGTCACAGGGTCAGGCCAGTATGTGTGCTGTGAGTGTGCACAGGCGCATATGCCTGTAACTTCATCAGAGTGGGTGACTTCCCATCAGTGATTGCTGTTTCTAACTCTGGAACTCCCCACTCTCTGAGATGCGTGGCCTAAACAAGGCGTCATGCTCAAAAAGGCTTAAAAAATGCTAGGAAAAGCTAAAAAAAATCCTAGAGATAGCTCGAGAAAGAGCGTAAGAAACTTCACTCGTTCCGAAGGGAGTGGCAAACGGATGGGTTGGGCGGGCGGGCTTAAAGGATTACATTACTAAATTAGGTGCTAAAATTAACAGATTAAGGGAATTAGCCTATTTAATTAGGGGACTATCCGGATTAATAAACGTATTATTTGACTTAAGAAGAATAAAAATATTCAAGAAATAGCGTGGGGGCAATTTCCCATCAAAAATGGGATCAGGATAGAGGGTGAAGCTAGCACTGGTTCTACCGTTAAAAGTGGGGCCATATACATATATATATATAATATATATATATATATATATATTCTATATATATATTATATATATATATATATTTTAATATATATATATATTATATATATATATGATAAAGATTTTAAATTTATTATCGCATTTTATTTCGTATGATTAGAATTGTAAATTCTTATGAAAATATCAGTATGAATTCTGAAGTCATTTTAATTACAAAATCTCTGGTAACACACACTGCTCAATATTATAATATTATAGATATATATATATATAATATATATATATATATATATAGTATATTAATATATTAATATATATATATAATATATATAGATATAATTGTAAGCCACCAGTTTTAACCACTTAAATATTTCAAAAACTACTGACGTACTAAAAAGGAATACATTTTGGAATCCTTGTCGAATTTTAGATAAGAAAATTGGAAAATATTTTTAAAATACAAAAAAAATGTTTGTGTACGATAAATGTGATTTAACAAAACTAATTCGACATTTAACCTGAACGACCGAAGATGGCGCCGTATACAGCCTAACTGATGTATTACACCATATATAAGTATGATTCTTCTAGGCAATAAAAAAGTAAAATTTACTTACGTAATAAATTTATTATAAGATTTTTTTTATTTCCCAACTTATCTTACCAAAAATTCTACAAGGATTCCAAAATATAATCCTTTTTGACGTACGTTTAGTAGTTTTTGAATATTTAGTGTTCAAACTGGAGTCTGGCATATTATATTATATATATATATATATATATATATATATTATATATATATTTATATATTATATATATATATATATATAATTGAATAAAATAAAATACAAAAAAACAAAGTTAAAATTCCTTTATCTAATGTTCATTAAAGAATAAAGTAAAGAAATAAAAGAAGTTTGGCACCGAATGATAGATTAATAATTATTTTTAATGATGAAACAATAAAATTATAACTTATTACGGATCCAATTTAGGGAAGAGGGATTTTTTTCAAAATAAGTTTTCAAAAAAGTTTTAGTCATT
>SEYY01021463.1:5000-7500 GCA_009176605.1 Armadillidium nasatum
ATTATTATTATTATTATTATTATTATTATTATATTATTATATTTATTATTATATTATAATTATATTTATTAAGGTAAAGTAGAACTGTATCGTGCATTTAAAAAAAAAAAAACCTCTAAGGTGAGAAACAGAAATAAAGCAAAATATTCAGTTAAACTCTATTTTAATTAAAAATTGGAAAATACCACGCATACAAACACACACACACACACGCGCGCACACACTCACACACACAAACACACACACAATATATATATATATATATATATATATATATATATATATATATATATATATATTATATATATATATATATATATATATATATATATATATATATATATATATATATATATATATATATATATATATATATATATATATATATATATATATATATATATATATATATATATATTATCCTCTTCTCTTTTCATCTCCAAAATTCCTCGTAAATAAAATGGATTGTAATAATGTCCACTCGATTTTATAACACTAAACCAAATTGTCGCCGAAGTTCCCGTAGATTTATTTAAAGAATTCGATTTTTTATCATTTTCGTAAGAATTTGTGTGATACGTAAATGGATGGAGGGTCGCTTCTTTATTCTCTCCGACACTTATAATGTCTATTGAGTCACCTGAAGAAAGAATTCTTTCTAATTCAAGAGAGAGTTTATTCAGAGGCGTTACCCCAGACTCCTAAGGACGAGAATATTATTGAAGATAACTTTTCATCAGGGAGTTATATATATATATATATATATATATATATATATATATATATATATATATATATATATATATATATATATATATATATATATATATATATATATATATATATATATATTATATATATATATATATATATATATATATATATATATATATATATATATATATATATATATATATGGGAATTGTAATATATTATGAATTAATATTACTCAGTTTCGAATTCAGATTCTAAGTGTTTTATATATCCGATTCCGAGTTAAGTTCCGAGAAGACTCTTAAACCGTATTCAGTATTTATCTCGATCCCCGAAAATTTATCAATAAAGAGATTCCCTTCATTATTTCCTACTCCGATTCCTAAAACCTCACAAATAAATCTGCCGTCAAACCGGTGGCTCAAACGGTAGAGTGATTGACTCAACGTGCACGTGCTTGATGGCTCCGGTTCGATCCCATTTGGGGATCCTAGGTATATGCTAGCTAGAAAAGTTCCTCTCCTCGAAGAGGGCAATGCCCGTGAGATTTGAACTTTTATATACAAAAATGAATAAAAAAAATACCTTATCAGTCCATTGTAGAAAAAGTTCTTTGGTGGAAACTGGGTAGAGCGTCATTGCAATGGAATTTATAATAGATTTCTCTTCCACAATTCTCACATTCAAAGTCACATTCGCTGGAACGTCTTTTTGGCCACGAGAAAAGTCAGAGACTTGAAATTTTAGTGAATATCTGTAAAAAGAAATTGAAGAAATAAATGAATTAAAGTGATGTAAGTTTATTAATAATGAAATAAATAAATAAATAAATAAATAAAAAAAAAAAAAAAAAAAAAAAAAAAAAAAAAAAAAAAAAAAAAAAAAAAAAACTTTTTTATATATATATAATATATATATATATATATATATATATATATATATATATATATATATATATATATATATATATATATATATATATATATATATATGATAATTGTACCTATCTTACATTACGGTATTATAAAGGAAACTTGAATTTAAAAGCTATTTTAATACTGTATCTTAACAGATTTTAAGCTTCTTGAATCTCGTGTAGAAATATGCTGATATATATATATATATATATATATATATATATATATATATATATATATATATATATATATATATATATATATATATATATATATATATATATATATATATATATATATATATATATATATATATATATATATATATATATATATATATATATATATATATATATATATATATATATATATATATATATAGCTTGAATACTTATCTTACACTCCTTCTTGTATTCTAGAAGAAACTTTAATTTCTCCATTAGATTCATTTAAGGTAAAATATGGAATCCTTTGACCCTGCCAGGCGTATAACTTATCTTTGGAGTCGTTATTATCAGGATCGTTAACAAAAACTCGACCAATTGAATAATCATCTCGGGTTCCCTAAATAGTAATAAGGAAACATAATTAGGAAAAAAAATAAAATAGTAGAACAATATTTTTAAAAGATAGATGTGTAATTTTTTTACCTATATATATATATATATATATATATATATATAATATATATATATATATATATATATATATATATATATATATATATATATATATATATATATATATATATATATATAATATATATATATATATATATATATATATATATATATATATATATATATATATATATATATATATATATATATATATATATATATATATATATATATATATATATATATATA
>SEYY01021463.1:22500-30000 GCA_009176605.1 Armadillidium nasatum
TCGCTTTGAGAGATGTTTTCTTTTATCCAGGATAGATTAAGTCGCGTTTTGAACTACTTTCTTTCTTTTTTTTTTTAAAGAGTATTATCAAGTCTCTATGCAAGGCTTGACAATGAAAGGAAAAAAGAAATGTATTTTATAAAAATGTTTTTATTATTTTTTTCTTTTCTTTTTTTTCCTAATCTTTCTCTTTCAATGTTTATTTCTTCCATTCTTTCATTTTTTTTCCTCCTTTATTTCTATTTTCTTATACTTCAAATTATTTTAAAAATAAGTTTTCCTTTTAATATTTATTATTTATATTGTTAATAAGCTGAGGAAATAACCATACCAATGTTAATAAATAATAATAATAATAATAATAATAATAATAATAATAATAATAATAATAATAATAATAATAATAATAATAATAATAATAATAAAAATAATAATAATAAATAATAATAATAATAATAATAATAATAATAATAATAATAATAATAATAATAATAATAATAATAATAATAAAAATAATGGTAAAATAATAATAATAATGATAATAAGGTAATAATGATAATAATAATAATAATAATAATAATAATAATAATAATAATTATAGTCTCACCTTTAAAGAATTTTAGCGTAAATAAATCAAAGACCAGTTTAGTATTCGATTTCGACAACTCAAAGATGAAAGGAGGGCCATGCCCCATTCCCCAGTTATCATCATCATTTGCCTCCAGTGTACCCACTCTGCAATATATATATATATATATATATATATATATATATATATATATATATATATATATATATATATATATATATATATATATATATATATATATATATATATATATATATATATATATATATATATATATATATATATATATATATATATATATATATATATATATATATATATATATATATATATATATATATTATATATATATATATATATATATATATATATATATATATATATATATATATATATATATATATATATATATATATATATATATATATATATATATATTATATATATATATATATATATATATATATATATATATTATATATATATATTCTAGTCTGTCTGTCTGTTCCTTTTCATTTGCTTTTTTTTCTCTTCTTTCTAATTTTCTTTTTCTTTTTCATTGATTTTGATAAATATTTTCACCAACTTTTCTCATTTTTTGGAGAAAAAAATTTTTAGAATTTTTTTCTTTTTATTTCTTCAACTTTTTCCCTCCGGAAAATAAGGCAAAAACCAAAGTAAAATACGAATAGATAATTAAAAATAAGGAAAAAAAAAATGTGCTTAATTTTTTCAAAAAAAAAAAAAAAAAAAAAAAAAAAAAAAAAAAAAAAAAAAAAAAGAAAAAAAATAAGAGGAAAATAATTAATAACAAAAATTTCAAATTTTGACCAAAAATTTTAATTACATTTTTTTTTTCAAAAAAAAAAAAAAAAAAAAAAAAAAATTTGACTCTGCTTTAATAATTTATTTATTATAATTTTTAATAATATTTTCCGGTTTGTTAAAATGCGTTTATAAATTAAAGGAAAAGGGGCAAGTCTCTGCTACAAATTTTACCCTTTGTTTTTGTTTTTTTTTTGTTTTTTTTTTTCCTTTATTTTTTTCAGTTTAATTTTTTTTTATTGTAAGTAATTGCTCCAAAGTATGATTAAATTTTGTGTTCCTACGGCTATTTTTTATTTTACCCATTTATATATATATATATATATATATATATATATATATATATATATATATATATATATAATATATATATATATATATATATATATATATATATATATATATATATATATATATATATATATATATATATATATATATATATATATATATATATATATATATATATATATATATATATATATATATATATATATATATATATATATATATATATATATATATATATATATATATATTATATATATATATATATATATATATATATATATATATATATATATATATATATATATATATATATATATATATATATATATATATATATATATATATATATATATATATATATATATAAGCTCTCTAAGGGAAAACATCTTTTTACTTACATGTTCATTTATAATTTTTTGTCTAAAAATGCATATCTTCATATCTTTCTACATAGTTATTTTTTATATATATATATATATATATATATATATATATATATATTATATATATATATATATATATATATATATATATATATATATATATATATATATATATATATATATATTATATATATTATATTATATATATATATATATATATATATATATATATATATATATATATATATATATATATATATATATATATATATATATATATATATATATATATATATATATATATAGAAGAGTATAGAAGTATATTTATACAAGGGTTGGACATAAAAATGGAAACACTTGGAAAAATTCACCACGGTAATAACAGGTATGCTAAAGCTGGGTTTAGGAGGTGGCAGTCTTTTATGCACAAATCATCTACTATTTAAAACTCATCTTCATGTTTCACGTATCATTTGTTGCCAAGGCAGAGTAGTTGTGAGTGAATCATGAATAGAGTTAATGGATTCCCTGCTCTGCCAAATGGTTGGGGCTCGTATTGTTGGGAGGCCTCTGTAATCAAAGTAATGGAAGTGTTTGGGGTATCGCGAAGCACGGTATCGAAGATTATGACGGCTCACAATAAAACTATAAATCCTCATCTAACAAACGTGAGCTTGAACGGAAATGTGTGTTGAATGATAGTAACTTACATAGTTGTATAGAGTTGTGATGAAAAATCAGAAAGTCTATTTATTGCTCCACTGCTTCAAAGATTGATGCCGAGCTGAATATCGTGCTCACATACACTATTAGGACTAAAACAGTTCAAAGGGAAATAACTGCACAGGCAAGGTTTGTATGGACGAGTCGCTATTTAAAAACCACTCATCAGTACCCAAAAAGCTAAAAAGGGAGACAGCTGTTTCAGATGCATGCAAACTGAACAAATCGATAATTGAAGATCATTTCCTCAGATGAGTCAAGCTTTACACTCTTCCTTTCCTCTGGCCGAATGTACGTCTGGAAAACGCCGGGAAAAGCTTACAATGCAGGGTGTTTGCAATCCCACAGGGAAACTTGGAAAGTATTCAGTTTTGGTATGTGCAGCCATATTATGTCTTTTCTTCCGGACCTATTCATTACACCTACAAGGTACTGTCACTGCCAATGGATACGTGATCATTTTGGGTGATAATGTCCATACCATGGTGCAATATATGTTTCCTGACGGTGAAGCTGTTTCTCAAGATAACAATGCACTTGTTCACACAGCTAAAATCGTCCAGGACTGGTTTTCTGAGAAGGAAGGGTGAAGTTCCACATCTACCATGGCTCCACAATCACCAACTCAATATTATTAAGCCATTCTGGGTAGTGCTGGAGACAAATGTTTGAGGGCGCTATCCATCTGCATCATCATTAACAAACGGAACTTGCACCGCTTTGTAGGAAGAATAGTACAAGATTCCTCTGAAAATTATACAGGACCTCTATTTATTCATTCCTAAAAGAATACAAGTAGTTCTGAATGCGAAGCGTTGTCCAACGTCATATAGTCAAGGTTATGTGTTTGTTTGGGTGTTCCATATATTTGTTTAACCCCTGTATATATATATATATATATATATATATATATATATATATATATATATATATATATATATATATATATATATATATATATATATATATATATATATATATATATATATATATATATATATATATATATATATATATATATAGTTTTGGTATGTGCAGCCATATTATGTTTTTCTTCCAGACCTATCATTACCCTACAAGGTACTGTCACTGCCAATGGATACGTGATCATTTTGGGTGATAATGTCCATACCATGGTGCAATATATGTTCCCTGACGGTGAAGCTGTTTCTCAAGATAACAATGCATCTGTTCACACAGCTAAAATCGTTCAGGACTGGTTTTCTGAGAAGGAGGGTGAAGTTCCACATCTACCATGACTCCACAATCACCCAAGTCAATATTATTAAGCCATTCTGGGTAGTGCTGGAGACAAATGTTCGAGGGCGCTATCCATCTGCATCATCATTAACGAACGGAACTTGCACCGCTTTGTAGGAAGAATATTACAAGATTCCTCTGAAAATTATACAGGACCTCTATTTATTTATTCCTAAAAGAATACAAGTAGTTCTGAATGCGAAGCGTTGTCCAACGTCATATAGTCAAGGTTATGTGTTTGTTTGGGTGTTCCATATATTTGTTTAACCCCTGTATATATATATATATATATATATATATATATATATATATATATATATATATATATATATATATATATATATATATATATATATATATATATATATATATATATATATATATATATATATATATATATAAAAAAAAATTAAAGCTTACCTTGATTCTTGAACATTTTCTGGAACGTGAAAGATTCTTGAACCTTTGATATATGGTGCACAATCATTCACATCCGTTATAAAGACGAGAAGAACAGCCGTCGAAGAAAGAGGAGGAGAACCTCTGTCAGTTGCCACTATTCGAACTTCTCCTTTAGCACCCTGTGGAACTCTCTCTATCCAAAGGAGAATTTGTCATGATTTCTCCCTTCTCGTTTATAGAAAAATTTCCCCAATCGTCTATTATTTTGAAATCGATTATTCCATTTTCTCCCTGAAAATGACAGACAAATAAAGATAAAATATCTTAGTTAATTAGCAATAATGTTAAACTAATTAACTATGCTTAATAATTAAATCCTTAAAAATAATATAACAACTTTAATTAGTGAGACGATGTGTTAATTATCCAAATTTGTAATAAAAATTTGACATAGCAATTAAGGTTCTCATTTTCAAGGCAAAAGCAATTAAAATTAGCGTTTGTTTAGACAAATATATTAGCAAAAATTAAGTTTAACTAATTAATTTTCTCAAAATTTCATTAAAATAAATACGCTTAATTCTCAAAAGAGATCTTATAATATATTATAATATCTTATAAGAGATTTCATATCTTATAACATCTTATAAATTAAAAGATATATAATGAAAGGTTCTTTTAAACGATTAATTAATAAATAAATTAATAAATTATATTAATAAATTATAGTAATTTAATAAATTAATAAATTAAATTACATTAATATTATTATATTAATAAATAAACAAATATTCTGAGTGGAAAAAAAAAAATTCAACAATATATATATATATATATATATATATATATATATATATATATATATATATATATATATATATATATATATATATATATATATATATATATATATATATATATATATATATATATATATATATATATATATATATATATATATATATATATATATATATATATATATATATATATATATATATATATATATATATATATATATATATATATATATATATATATATATATATATATATATATATGTGTGTGTGTGTGTGTGTGTGTGTGTGTGTGTGTGTGTGTGTGTAAGAAAACAAATACGTTTAGAATTAATATATAAAACAATTGCAATTACTCTTTCCTGACCTTTGAAATAGATAAAATAAATCTTCATCTTACCTGGTCTTGATCAAAGGCTTTCACGTAAGTGAAGACAGTACGTACAGGAAGATCTTCTTCGATTACAATGTGTAGAAGTCTTTGCTCGAAGACAGGGGGATTGTCATTCAGGTCTCGTAATTTAATGTAGACCCACGAGGATTCAGCACTCTCTAAATCTTCCCATGTGCCCTATTTACATATATATATATATATATATATATATATATATATATATATATATATATATATATATATATATATATATATATATATATATATATATATATATATATATATATATATATATATATATATATATATATATATATATATATATATATATATATATATATATATATATATATATATATATATATATATATATATATATATATATATATATATATATATATATATATATATATATATATATATATATATATATATATATATATATATATATATATATATATATATATATATATATATATATATATATATATATATATATATATATATATATATATATATATATATATATATATATATATATATATATATATATATATATATATATATATATATATATATATATATATATATATATATATATATATATATATATATATATATATATATATATATATATTATATATATATAGATTGGACCCTCTCCTTTTAAAATATATGTTAACTAAGTGACCAGTATATAATAAAATTAAGAGCTCTGTGATAAGATATGTGCTTACTCTAAACAAATGCATGGCACACCAACATATTTCCATGGAGGGGGAATACCCGTACCCAAAGCCAGTGAGGATTGGTAAATAGTAAAAAATTAATAAATTATCAATAAATATACAGTATCCATGGACAGAACACCTAAAACAAATTTATAGAAAGCATACAATAGGGGCACCAAATAAAGAATATAGAGTAAATAATAGTTTTAAGAAACCTTCAATAGATATAATCCCTTGAAGCGCTTAAAAATAATTAAGCTTCAGAGAGAAGCAATCTTATCGTTCATCTTTAAATCTTCCAAATGGTCTAATGAAATCCTAAGTTTATACGTATTCAAATGACGAAAAATAGACAGAGAGTTGTAAAGTGGTTTGGGTTCTTGATCATTCTAATCACCCACACTCACCCACACATACACACATACACACTCACACACACACACACACACACACTCACCCACACCCACACCCACACATACCCACACCCACCCACATACACACACACACACACACACACACATATATAACTAACCTATATATATAAATATATATATATATATATATATATATATATATATATATATATATATATATATATATATATATATATATATATAGGCATACGAGTATATCATTTCTTTTTTGTTTATGAATGCAAATATTTTGATGTGTGCAGCATCAAAATTTGGAAAAAAAGATGCAAAAAATATAATTTTTAAAGCCAATATCAACAATCCTTTATTTATGTAGCAGTTGATCGATTATTCAGTCTATTTACTTGTTTTATGAAAAGACGTTCTCAAATTTCCTTGAAATCGAAGCTTCTCATCTTTGATTTAAGTCTCAGAGGACTTCCAGATGGCCTTAATATCCTTAGTTCTTTTTTTTTTCTTTAAATCATGTGCTTGATGCTTAGATATATTATTAAATAGTTTATTTTTTCTTAAATGTATTTTTAATATAATTTTTTCCCCTATGAAAGACAGGGAAATTTCTAGGTAAAATGCTTAGATAAATTATTAAATAGATTATTTTTTTAAATATATTTTTAATATAAATTTTTTTCCCTATGAAAGTCAGGGAAGTTTCTAGGTAAAATATTATA
>SEYY01021463.1:37500-40000 GCA_009176605.1 Armadillidium nasatum
TGGATTTATCTTTCAGTAAGGGATTTATGGGATTTACTTTCGAAGATCTCTCTCTTTATACGATAATGGTATCTCTCATTATTAGGTCGTTGAAGGTCGCAATTTTTCTCTATTTTTTTGGGCGCTAAATTTTACGAGAAAAGAGAGATGGCTACTAATGAGAGACTTTTGAGTTATAAAATAGGATGGGAAGCGGAAAAAAGGGAGCAAATAGGAGTACAATAGATGAAGGAGGGGAAATACAAAGAAATTAAATAAAAAAAGAAATAGAAAGAATTTAATAGCAAAAATTAAAAAAAAGAAAGAATATAAAATCAAAAGGAAATAAGTCTTCAAAGAAACTGAAAATAACTTGAAAAAAAAGAACATGAATACAATACTTATTTTAAAAGTAAAAAAAAGTATTAGTGATAAAAATAGTGATAATAATAATAATGATAATAATAATAATAATAATAATAATAATAATAATAATATATAATATAATAATAATAATAATAATAATAATAATAATAATAATAATAATAATAATTATGATAATAATAATAATAATTATGATAATAATATTAATAATAATAATAATAATAATAATAATAATAATAATAATAATAATAATAATAATAATAATAATAATAATAATAAAAATAATAATAATTATCATAATCATAATAATACTACTACTACTACTACTACTACTACTTCTACTAATAATAATAATAATAACAATAATAATAATAATTATATAACAATAATAATAATAATAATGATGATAAGAATAATGATATTTATTATTATAGTATTAACTTTAATGATAATTATTATTGCTATTGCTACTGCAGCTATTACTACTTCTACTATTAAAATAATAATATTAATTATTGTAATAATAATATGACTTTTAATAACAATATTACTATAAATTATAACATTAATATTACTAATAATATTTATATAAATACCGTAATAATATTAATTTTATTAATAGTAACAATATTAACAATAATAATAATAATAAGAATAATTTAATAATAATAATTTTAATAGGAATAATAATAGTACTGTTATTACTACTACTACCAATACAAATAATATTAATAGTAATAATAATAGTAGTACTATTACTACTACTACTACTACTACTAATAATAATAATAATAATAATAACAATACTAATAAAAAGAGTAAAGAATAATTGCAAAAGGAACTAGCAATTATTTTCAATGAAATTTTATATTTTAAAATTCCATAAATTAAAATATAAATAAAATGAAAGATCAAATGAAGAAATAAAAAATTAAATGAAATTCATAAATAAATTTTATTCAATATTTTTTTTTAAAGGAAAAATAAGTAAAAATATGTGAAAAAAAAGAGATCAAAGCAAAAATTAAATTAAATAAAAATAAATTTGCAAAAAAAAAAAAAAAAAAAAAAAGTAAATAAATAAATAAAAAAAGAAAGAATAAATTAATGTATGAATAAGGCTAGCGAGTGAGTAAATTTGGATGAATGAATTAAAGATGCAAAATTATTTAATTTAAGAGTAACTCTATTTAACTTCTTTATATGTTATTCTGTTTCTATCACTGAAAAAATTGTCCTAATGAATCGTTGGGACAAGTGGCAGAAAATGACTCAAAATTTTTTTTTTTTTTCTGTTTTCATATTGGAAAATAATTCGGTGAAGCGACTTTCTTATGCTTAACATGTCTTTTCTGTATTGAAAATTTTACTGTGACATTATTGCCACTGTTAGGACAATTTTTGAAGTGTAGAGCATCACTTTTTAACTTTTAGCAATGATCACCCAACATAGCAAACTGCTTGCTGCTACCGTGGCGTAAAGGTAAAGGTAAAATGTTGATTCACGCACTTTAAGGCGCTGGTTCAATCTCTCATACTGGTAATAACGACACTACAAAAATTGTCCTAATAAATCGTTGGGACAAGTAACATAAAATGTCACAACAAATTTTTCAGTTATTTTTTTTTATTAGAAAATAAACTGGTGAAGCAACTTCCTTATTTTTAACATGTCTTTTCTGTACTGAAAATTTTAGTGTGACATTTTTGTCACAATATGATATTATAGACCTACCAACACGCCTGATTTTAGATTCTCGAAATTAAATCTGGGAAATTTTTGATGTGAGTGGGTGAATGGGGGCCCTTTCACGTCTGAAGATTTAACAAACATCTTCAAAAACCTCAATTTAACATTAGTGGAAAATGGTAGAAATTTTATGGCTCTGTTAATGGGTTTTGAAAATTTTTTTCTTCCGGGTTTAAATTGTTTGCATTATTTTTTAAGGTTATTAAAAATTAAATTAATATATTAAAAAATAAAAAAATTTTAAATAAATAAATAAAAAATTAAAGAAGTAAAATAACAAATAAAAATTGTCAATAAATAAATATGTAAATAAATATCTGAATAAATAAAATGAAATAATATATGGTAAAAAAAATGTAAAAAAAAAAAAAAAAAAAAAAAAAAAAA
>SEYY01021463.1:52500-60000 GCA_009176605.1 Armadillidium nasatum
ACAACTCAGGATACTGGTTTCTATTTTGAGGGTGACATTCTTCCATTTCTTCTGATTCTAAGGAAATTGATTCTTCTAGCACATCACTCTCACTGCCTGATAATTCAACTGAACTTACACATTTTTGCGTATCTTTGTGTCTCATCTTACTTTCAAATGTCAACCGTTTCCTTTTCCTTTCCTGAAGTTTCATGTTTTTCTCTGTTCTTTCCTTGTCCACATTTCCTATTATCATGCGTCTTGAAGTGTTTTGATCAAGCCAAAATTGCCATTCCAATACAGGGATTTTCTTTTCATTGGGACATTGACATTGATTACGTTCAACTATACCATTATGAACACACTTGCACGCGCTAATGTCGAAGAGACAAGAAAATGATTTTATTTTATCTTGATATTTTTGAGAAGATTGTTTATTTCTTGAATATTTCATCAAATCATTGACATTCACTATTAGTCTCTTCACTTTCACTATAACACTTTCAAATTCTATTGTTGGAATGCCTGCTTTATTGTATATGCCTTTAACTTCTGTTGCCACTAACTTTGCTAGATGAGTAACACTGGCATCTTTGTTGACTACTTGATGGAACTTGTAGGCTCTAAAAACATCCTCAGCCAGTGGTAGCTGATTTTCGACAAGTGGTTGTGGATAACCGAATATTGCATGCCTGTCTTTATGCCTTGTTGCACATGCCATGATACGTCTTGCAATAATAGTAATAAACACTGCACCCACAGGACTTATCTCAAACGTCGAATAGTCTGGATCTGAAATGAGACAAAAATAGCTCTCAATTAGTATTAAAACCAAATTTTGAAGAACAAAGCATATAAAATTCATAACTTAAGAACTTGAAATATACAAAGATTGGACTATTATCTAAAAGTTTTAGACACGGAATTTTGATATTTTAAGTTTTGTGCTCAGCGTTGTCAAATTTCCAAACCCATTTTTTTTTAATTTTAAAATGAAAAATTGCGGTAATTTTTTTTCTATTCAAGCGAAGTGAGTGAAATTTTCAGAGCTTATGTAGTCGGGGGAGATGCATATTTCTTACTTAGATAACTTCTTTGTATTTTTTATTAGTTTTGGATTTTTTCTTGAACCAAATTTAAAAACAAAAAAATTTTGGGAAATTTTTTAAAAATTTTCTTTAGAGTATACAAAAAAATTATCTAAGTAAAAAAAGATGCATCTTGCCAAACTATATAAGCCTTGAAAATTTGATGTTGATAAGATGAGTAGAAAAAAAAATATATCAAAATATATCAGCCCCAAGCAAAAATAGCCGAAATACCCAAAAATTGGTGCCGGCCCTTAAAAAAATTAAAGTTGGGCCCCCTAAACATTGAGTAAATGCAAAATGATTTTTTGTCCCACTACAGGGAAGCCAAGGAGCACCAATTTGACCATGTTTGGTTATCCCACAAAAATTCAACCCAGCTTAATATATATATATATATATATATATATATATATATATATATATATATATATATATATATATATATATATATATATATATATATATATATATATATATATATATATATATATATATATATATATATATATATATATATATATATATATATATATATATATATATATATATATATATATATATATATATAATATATATATATATTAAAGTCAAAGTATTAAAGATACAATGGTAATCTATTGTTGCAAAAATTAATAGAAATTTTTCCCCCTCTTTAAGAGAGAGAAAGAAAGGAGATAAAGAACGGGGATAAAAAGCAAATGGCGAAGAAAAGTTTCGCCGAAAAACTTCTCACCTTTCCAATTTCACGCGGAAGACCCAAATGATCTTCTTCGATGACTTCGGTGTTAAAATCATGAACTCGAAACGTCGGTGAGTTGTCGTTCACGTCGCCAACTAAAATATTTACGGTGGCTTCCGAGACTTCTCCCGAATAGGACTCTGCGGCTATGGTGAGAGTGTGCTGAAGGGGAAACGGAAGGAAAAGGCATTAGGAAAAAAGGATGCAAAGGTATTAAGATCCAAATAGCACGAGTTTAAAAGCAAGTATAAATGCAATGCATATAATTATCATTCTGTAAATATATATATATATATATATATATTATATATATATATATATATATATATATATATAATATATATATATATATATATATATATATATATATATATATATATATATATATATATATATATATAATATATATATATATATATATATATATATATATATATATATATAATATATATTATATATATATAATATATATATATATATAATATATATATATATATATATATATATTATATATATATATATATATATATAACAGAACAAAAGCAAAATAATTGCAAAAGTTTTGAAAAAGCTCTCAGAATGGATGATCTTTTACCTTAGAGTTAAGTTCGCGGTCAAGACCATCTGCCACCTTAATAACTCCGCTTGTTTCGTTCAGCCAGAACAAACCACCGTCATTGCCATATACAATTTTGTACACTATTGCTTTACCTGCAATATATATATATATATATTATATATATATATATATATATATATATATATATATATATATATATATATATATATATATATTATATATATATATATATATATATATATATATATATATATATATATATTATAATATATATATATATATATATATATATATATTATATATTATATTATATATATATATATATATTATATATATATATATATATATATATATATATATATATATATATAATATATATATATATGATGATGATGATCCGATATAATGCGAACCACTCCAAATGTGTGATTAAAACTCCATGCAGGAGCGAACCACACCCTTATATAAAGAGCAAGCAACTGGATAACGTGATGAAATTTTGAAGGTGCGAAACATATCTTTTAAGTTCGATTTGTCATTTATGTTTTCTTATTTAATGGAAATGAAATTTTAAATATACATTAAAAATTTTAGTTATATTGAGAATGTAAAATATTTAAAACTTGTGGGTACCTGTTAAAATGCCTATTTAATGAAGATGCCTATGTTTATGCCGTTATAATGGGAATGCATACGATGATGCTTATACTGTTACATATATTATAAGATTACTTACGCTGGTGTCGATATATTGAAGATAACTATGCTATGCTGATGTAATTTGGATGCTTACGCTATGTCAATATAATGAGTATGCCTATGCTGATACAGACATAATGAGGATGTTTTTGCTCAAACGGTAGAGTGATTGACTCACGAGCTTGAGGGCGCCGGTTCGATCCCACTTGAGGATCCTAGGTATATACTACCCAGAAAAGTTCCTCTCTTAGAATAGGGCAATGCCCGTGAGATGTGAACTTTTCTTTAAAAATTAAAAAATAAAAAAAATAAAAAGATGCAGGATATAATCCTTTATTTATAAACTTGCGCAGATGTGGATGAGAATTCTTAAGATTTTTCTGATGTTCCGCATATGCCATTGCGGATATAAGGATATTCAAAATATTAATTAAAGAATAAATTTAATTAAATATTTAAATGTTTTTATAAAATATATTAAAAATTAAATGAGAATTATAAAACTTTAAAGTTAAAAAAATAATTTTGAAATAAATGTAAAAAAATATGAATTTATTAATTAAGGAAAATATAAACTTATCAAGATTTTAAAAATTTGCTAAGTTTTATTTGAAAATAATAATAATAATAATAATAATAATAATAATAATAATAATAATAATAATAATAATAATAATAATTATAAATTTAACAAGAGAACATATTTGCCCTTTGTTGATTAGGAGAAGGCGTTCGACCGTGTGCCTAGAGGAATTTTATGAGATATTCTGGAAAAGATGGAATATGAGAGACCGCTGAAACTGATAAGAGCGATTAGGAGCACCTATGACTAGTAGTTTGTGTATTGTGAAAAATGAACAAAAGAAACTGGTTTGAAATCACGAAGAAGGTGAAACAGGAAGTGTGCTGTCACCCATATTGTTCATAATTTTTTGGACTACTGCAATAGCTGGTGAAGAAGAGGGTGGATGATGAGAGATTTTCAGATATGCAGACAATCTTGCGCTGATCTAGAAGACTTACGAAGCCTTGCAGAGGTTTATTGATGTGTGTGATAATGTGCTGAGTGCAAATGGGATGAGAATAAGTAGAGAAAAAACATAGGTTATGTTGGTGAGTAAAGAGTGGGAAGAAATGCGTGTGAAGATAGAGGATAGAATATTGAAATAAACGAATCAATTTGAGTATCTCGGAGTGTCATGTAGGTTAAAAATAATAATATATACTCATGTAATAATAATAATAATAATAATAATAATAATAATAATAATAATAATAATAATAATAATAATAATAATAATAATAATAATAATAATAATAATAATAATAATAATAATAATAATAATAATAATAATAATAATAATAATAATAATAATAATAATAATAATAATTTTTCATTAAAGTTTTGTTTTCACTTTTTGACATAAATTAAATTAATCAGATTTTATTTTGAAAATTAGGAAAAAAAAATAACAAATTTGAAAAAATATTTCCCTTTTCAGTAGAAAATAATAATAATAATATATAATAATAATAATAATAATAATAATAATAATAATAATAATAATAATAATAATAATAATAAATAATAATAATAATAATAATAATAATAATAATAATAATAATAATAATAATAATAATAATAAATAATAAAACAATAATAACAATAATAATAATAATAATAATAATAAAATAATAATATATTAATAATAATAATAAAATAATTAATAATAATAATAATAATAATAATAATAATAAAATAATAATAATAATAATAATAATAATAATTTTTTCATAAAGTTTTGTTTTCATTTTTGACATAAATTAAATTAAAAGGATTTTATTTAAGAAATTAGAAATAAAAAATAACAAAATTTGAAAAAATATTTCCATTTTCAGTAAAATAATAATAATAATAATAATAATAATAATAATAATAATAATAATAATAATAATAATAATAATAATAATAATAATAATAATAATAATAATAATAACATAATAATAATCAATAATAATAATAATAATAATAATAATAATAATAATAATAATAATAATAATAATAATAATAATAATAATAATAATAATAATAATAATAATAAAATCTTCATTAGAATATTCAGAATTCAAAATTTAAATCACTTCTTCTCCAATAGGATCGAAAAGGATAATAATAAACACTCCTAATTCAACCTTACAGCCTTTTGTATGATAAATACTAGATAATCCTCCATAGGAATGAATTTCTATTCATCATCTTTCATGGGAAAGTAAATTAAAATGAAAATAATAAATGATATGAAGATAAAAATGATAAATTTTATGAGGATATAATAGAAATATAAAATATGGAGGAAGAGATTCGAAGAAATGGGAAAAATTTATATATATATATATATATATATATATATATATATATATATATATATATATATATATATATATATATATATATATATATATATATATATATATATATATATATATATATATATATATATATATATATATATATATATATATATATATATATATATATATATATATATATATATATATATATATATATATATATATATATATATATATATATATATATATATATATATATATATATATATATATATATATATATATATATATATATATATATATATATATATATATATATATATATATATATATATATATATATATATATATATATATATATATATATATATATATATATATATATATATATATATATATATATATATATATATATATATATATATTATATATATATTATATATATATTATATATTAAGCAATATTTAAAAAAAAAAAAAAAAAAGGAAATGTTGAACGAGATCAAAGTTTTCATCCCCTACGCCAGAAGGTCATTATTTAATTGAATCCACACAACAAAAGAGAATAAAAATAACATTGCAATTATAAAGTCTATTTGTTATTTTTTTATTTATTTTTTTTTAATTAATTGTTTTAAAATATTTCTAATTTTTTAATAAGTTGTTAAATATATTATCTATTTTTATTTCCTTTGAATTTATATTGAAATTATTTGTATTATTAATAATAATAAATTCCAAAAAAACTTTCTATTTTAACCATTGTTACAAGAAATTGCCAACTTCGCAGAATTCATTTCAAATGTATGATTTATTTATTTTCGTTTCTACATTGCAATAAAACAGAATTACGGAAAAGAAACAGAATTGAAAAGGGCTCTGCCCGTGAGTGGTGGCGATTTGTAAATTGCAAAGAAAAAAAACAAAAAAAATATCCAAAAAATATACAATAAATATCCATACTGTTTGACTTATCCTTCAATAGAGGTTTCGATTTAAATTTTTTTTTTATTTTTTTTTTTTTTTTTTAAATAAAAAAAGATTGTACAAAAGAAAATGTATTCGAATTTTTCTTTCATTTGGGAGTCTTTGTGGAATGAAATATCAATTCTTTCATAAAATAAAATATTTTTCCTTACATTATTATCTGACATATATATATATATTTTTCCTTTCCTTTGTTGAATGCTTTATTTATAACATTATCAGGGTATTATAATGATTTAAAAGCGTTTTTAAGAACTGAGCTGTTAAGGGAAGTAAGGGAACATATTTTTAAGGTTCTAAGGTTATGGGATGTGATGATATCCCATTTTTAAAAGGAAGGAATGTGTAAATTCAGTGACACAGATTTACGATATACAGAAAAAATTATGGGAATATTTATTATTAACATCAATCAGATTGTCAAGAAAAGATATCTTATTATTCCGATCTTCTCCAAAGTAAACTTCATAGATAGAAGATCTCCAAAGTAAACTTGATAGAGAGAAGGTCTTCTCGAAAGTAAACTTCAAAGATATTCTCGTTTTATTATTTAGGCCTCCAAATGCAATTTGGGATCCGAAATGGAAGGAAGGGTAGCAAAAATATCATCGTTATAAAGCCACCATTCGAAAATATTAATTTTGTTTCAAAAAACTCCGTAAACTAATTACATTAGATTGGGAAAAGATGGGAAACCATACGATAACCAAATTTTTCCCTATGAAAGTTTCTCTTCAAATTGGAAGTACGAATGCTACAAACATATTTTTTTTAAGTTTCTTTATGTTTCAAAATGATAAAGGAAAACTTTCATCTCACTTTTCTTCAAACAATCCAAAGTGATATCAACAGAAGCATTCTAAACAACGAAATTACATAATAGCTTACAAGTTTTTTATTACTATAGTCTCCTTTATATATATATATATATATATATATATATATATATATATATATTATATATATATATATATATATATATATATATATATATATATATATATATATATATATATATATATATATATATATATATATATATATATATATATATATATATATATATATATATAT
>SEYY01021463.1:70000-77500 GCA_009176605.1 Armadillidium nasatum
GTTCCAGACTTTACCAGTAGAGTACATGTAAGATTGAGCATAGCGGTTAAGTCTGGGGTCAGAGAGTTGGACAGAGAAAGGATGAGACTGTGTAGAAAAACGAGTCGCACGAACGCTTCTTAATGGAAGAGGTATGCGACGAGAGAGTTCAGAAGAGCAGTGTCCATTGTAATAGCGATAGTATAGAGAGAGAGTGACGCAACAATTTGACGGACAGAAAGAGATTGGAGAGAATTAGTGAGAGCAGGAGAGTTGATAAGGCGAAAAGCTCTAGACTCCACCTTTTCCAGGAGAGCTGTATGAGTGGAACCACCCCAGATGTGTGATGCATACTCCATACAGGGGCGAACAACACCCCTATACAGAGCAAGCAACTGGGGTGGTGTGAAGAAATACTGAAGGCGCCTCAGAACACCCAACCTCTTAGAAGCTTGTTTAGAAAGAGAGGTAATGTGATCTTTCCAAGAAAGATCACGAGAAAAAGAAACACCGAGAATATTAAGGAGAGATGAAGGTTTGAGTTGCGTGTTTTCGAAGAAGATATCGTAGTTGTGTGGAAGATTGTGTCGAGTAGAGAGATGGAGGAATTGAGTTTTTGAGGCATTGAAAACGACCATGTTTTCTCTCCCCCAATTTGAAATGAGAGATAGATCAGAGGTTAGTTGCTCCAAGGCCACCCTCCTTGCCTCTATTAACTGTTGCTGGGAGGGGCGCCTTTCAAAATGAAAAGAGTAATGAAGGGTGGAGTCATCAGCATAGGAGTGGATAGGAGATGAGGTAATAAAGAGAAGGTCATTAATGAAAAGGAGAAAAAATGTTGGGGATAGGACAGATCCTTGAGGAACACCACTATTAATAGATTTATAGGATGAACGGTGGCCGTCTACAACAGCTGCTTTAAAATGACCAGAAAGGAAATCAGAGAGAAGGATAGATACCGAAAGAGGGAAGTTTGGAAATCAAAGCTTTGTGCCAGACTCTATCGAAAGCCTTTCGATATGTCCAGCGCCACAGCAAAAGATTCACCGAAATGCCGAAGAGCGGAGGACCAAGAGTCAGAGAGAAGGGAAAGAAGATCACCAGTAGAGCGTTTCTTACGAAAGCCATACTGGCGATCAGAGATAAGATTAGAAGAATTGAGATGTTTCCAAATCTTCCTGTTAAGGATAGATTCGAAAACTTTAGAAAGAACGGAGGTTAAAGAAATTGGACGATAGTTAGAGGGCTGAGAGGGGTCCCCCTCTTCGGCACAGGCTAAATGAGCGCACGTTTCCAGCAAGAAGGAAAGGTTGAAGTAGAAAGACATAGTTTACCAAGGCAGGGTGCAAGCTCGGAAGCACAAGTTTTGAGAACCACAGGAGGAATACCATCAGGACCGTACGCCTTCTTAGTGTTAAGCTCAGAGAGATCAGAAGTGAAGTCTTTAGAAGAAATTACAATTTTAGGCATAAATGAGTTGGAGGGGTTGAAGGAGTAGGAACAGCTCCGGAATCATCTAATGTTGAATTTAAGGCAAAAGTTTGAGCAAAGAGTTCAGCTTTAGAGGAAGGCAAAACGGCAGTTGAACCGTCAGAAGATACTAGAGGAGGGAAAGAGGAAGAAGCAAAGTTAGAGTTGACATTTTTTGCAAAATGCCAGAAAGGGCGAGAGGAAGAGGAGCCAGAAAGATTATTGCATTTGCGACGAGAGAAAAGAGTTTTTGGTATCTCGAAGAATAGATTTTGCACGATTCCGGGATGAAATATAAGTTGCGTGAGTTTCTGGAGTTTGAAGACGACGGTAATCCCTGAAGGCAGCATCCCTGCGGCGGATAGCACGAGAACAAGCAGAGTTAAACCAAGGTTTATTAGGTTTAGTGGAAGGGAAAGAATATGGAATGTACGCCTCCATGCCAGAGAGAATCACTTCAGTTATGCGCTCTGCACACTCCGAGGGACCCCTCCCACGGAAACAGTAATCATTCCATGAAAAATCAGAAAAGTACGACCGCAAGTCAGACCAGTTAGTGGCACCGAAATGCCAGAAACGTCTCCTTGCCGAAGGCGGGGCCGTTCTTGCGGAAGACTTGAAGAGACAGGACAAGATACGGAGATAAGAAGATGATCGATGAACCCAGAGGAGGAAAGAGTTTAACAGTATAAGGAGAAGGATTAGAAGTTAGAAAAAGGCCTAGAATGTTGGGTTCATCACCAAGACGGTCAGGGATACGGGTAGGGAGATGCACCAACTGCTCAAGGTTGTTCTGGATAGAAAATTGGAAGGCGAGTTCACCAGCTGGATCATGAGAACTAGATGAAAGCCATTGGCGGTGGTGAACATTGAAATCACCTAAAATGATGATTTCGGAGAAAGGAGAAGAAAAAAGAATGTGTTCTATTTTGGAGTTAAGATAGTCGAAGAATTTTGGATAGTCTGTAGAGTTAGGAGATAAGTAGACAGAACAAATGAATTTAGTAGTAGAGTTGCAAGAAAGTTTAAGCCATAAAGTAGAGAATTCAGAAGACTCCAAATTAGAGGCACGAGAACAGACAGCATCATTGCGCACATATGCGCAACATCCGCCTTTGGCTGAAAATTGAGGATAGAGACAGTAGGAGGAAACAGAGTAGGGTTTGCTGTCAGAGCACTCAGACACCTGAGTTTCAGTTAAGAACAAGAGATGAGGTCTATATATATATATATATATATATATATATATATATATATATATATATATATATATATATATATATATATATATATATATATATATATATATATATAGTATATATATATATATATATATATATATATATATATATATATATATATATATATATTATATATATATATATATATATATATATATATATATATATATATAATATATACAAAATATATAAATAATTAATATAAAAAAAAATATATATATATATATATATATATAATATATATATATATATATATATATATATATATATATATATATATATATATAATATATATATATATATATATATTATATATATATATAGAGATAAAGAGCTCTTTTCCGAGTTCTGAGTAATACTCATTATTTCAATTCTCTATCCTTAACACGTTGAGTGCCGGAAAATGGGGCTGAGCCCGTTTTTAAATTTTTTTTTATTTTTTAACCGATTGAGCTGAAATTTTCAGTAGTATATAGCTTTTTTCCTGACGAAAATGAGTCCAATTTCTAACATTTTTCTGCCTAGTGATTAACGTTTAGAAAGTTATTTGGGGTCAACCTAAAGTTGAAAAAAATTTGAATAGCGGGGTCAAATCACTGGTCCACATGAGCTGAAATTTTAACTGAACAATCTTAGCCCCAATATATAGATGTTGTATGAAGCGATTTTTGATATCACGTCTAGAAAAAACGTTATAGGCATCCAAATTTTTTTTTGAAAAAAAAAAAAAAAAAAAAAAAAAAAAAAAATTATTTAAAATAAAATGCCTGCACCATTTTTTTTATTTTTAGATTTTGTTTAGAAGTGGGATAGTTCTATAACTTACGTTTAAAACATTATAAAATAATTTTTGTTTGAAGAAAGATATAGTGTCTCAAACTTTTAAAATTTTTGAAAATTGGCACAAAAATGGACCTTATTTGAAGAGCTATATCTCAAAGAAAACGAACTAGATCGAATAATATATAGAAAAATATTGTAGCCCCATCAATCTATAAAAAAAAAAAAAAAAAAAAAAAAAAAAATTTTTTTTTTTTAAATATTTTTTTAAAAAAAGTTGGAATTTATTTTTTTTTAAATTTTTGACTTTCGACAGTGGGTCAGTTTTGAGCTAATAACAATTTTTCTTTACTTCTGACAGCAAAAGTTTTTTAGAAGATGTTTTAGCCAATAGACTTAGGAACAAACACTCCAAATTTCAGACCGAAAATATTTTTTATGTGGCCTCACCGTAGATTTCAACATTCCTAAAAATTCCGAAATAACTCCTAAACTTTAACTCCCTCGCAAAAACGTTAGGAATGGAGTTTTTTCGTCGGGAAAAAAGCTATCTATATTGAAATTTTCAGGAGAATCGGATGAAATTTTTTGTTTTGTGCTACGAGACCCACCAGTGGGTCTCATGGCACTCAACGTGTTAAATAATTTTCTATATTTTCATAAAAGAAACTTTCACAGTATTTCATGAAGCATATTTTGTTTTGTTATTTTTTAAGTAGATGAAAATTATAAATATTATTTGAAAAGTATTTTTAATAGGATCAATTTTGTTATTTCACATTTCAATGGGATTTTCATTACATATTATTTATAAAAACGAGGATCATTACTGGTTGTCTGAGTACAGGTAAAAAAGGTTTTATGCTTTTAAACGCGTTTATTTTTAAACCCATAAAGAATAACTACCATTTGAGGGTTATTTCCATTTTCATTGCTTATCATACGCATACACCATAATAGAAGGTTAAAAAAAAGGAGATATATGAGCTAGATTGCAATTTAAATAAACGAAACATTTAGATAGTATGTGTTATTTTATGTGTTATTTTTCATTTAAGGTTTGATAGAGAATATATATCTTCATACCTGTGATCTCTGGGGATGTATTTGTTTCTTTAAAAATCATCGCAAAGGAAAAAAAATAATCAAACTAACAAATAAGAACAAATATACAGGAACCTTTTGATCGATAAATGTCATAAGAATAATCGATTCACGCCTATTATAATATATATAAACTTTTTGATCGATAAATGTCATAAGGATAATCAATTAACGCTTATAGCTCTAAAATAAAATTAAAACTATTATTTTGAAGATTTATTTTTTTCTGATATAGAGAATTATCAATAGCATTCCTCTATTCTATGAAATTATCAATAGCTGTATTAATAATAATAATAATAATAATAATAATAATAATAATAATAATAATAATGATGATGATGATGATGATGATGATGATGATAATAAAAAAGAGTAATAATAGCAACAACAATAATAATAATAAAAATAATAATAAAATAAAAAATGCTAATACTACTACTAATACTACTACTACTACTACTACTAACTACTACTAATAATAATAATAATAATAATAATAATAACAATAATAATAATAATTAACATTTTTATTTACAATTGTGCCTTCTCGCTTTTTATAGCTTTTATAATTGGTCGTTACAACAGATAAAAAAGAAATCACCTCTTTATTATTATTTACTTAATATTTACAATATTTGCTATTAAAATAATGTTTTAAACACTTTAACAATTGTTTTTATTTTCCAATACGTTTTAATAAGACGGAAAAATTTGAGAAATTCAACTAGAAATATTTATATAAATAAACTATCCATTTTCTCAGTTTGCAAATTTCTAAATTATTCTATAACATTTTCATTAAAATATTAAATGATAAATGAAACGGATTGAAAACGTAAATTGGATATGAGTCTATGACTAATGAATGACAAATTCATTAAAATTAAAGTAGGGTAATCAAGAGATATTCAATTAATCAAAATATTATTAAAAGGATAAAATAGATATTTGGAAAACAAAATAAAATATAAATCTGGAAAACAAAATAAAATAGATATCTGGAAAGCAAAATAGATATTTGGAAAATAAAAAAATAAAATAGATATCTGAAAAACAAAATAAATTAGATGTCTGGAATACACAAAATAAAATATAAATCTGTAAAACAAAATAAAATAGAAATTTGGAAAACACAAAAAAATAGAAATTTGGAAAACAGAAAATAAAATTGATATCTGGAAAACATAAAATGAAATAGATATCTGGAAACACACAAAATAAAATAAAAATCTGGAATATACAAAATGAAATGAATATCTGAAAAACACAAAATGAAATAGATATCTGAAAAACACAAAATGAAATTGATATCTGGAAAACAAAATTAAGCAGAAAACGATAAAACACAAAATAAAATAGATATCTGGAAAACACGAAATAAAATAGAATATCTGGAAAACACAAAATAAAATATATATCTGAAAAACAAAAAATAAAGTAGATATCTGGAAAACACAAAATAAAATAGATATATGGAAAATACAAAATAAGATAGATATCTGCTAAACACAAAATAAAATGAATATCTGAGAAAGCATAAAATAAAATAGATATCTGGAAAACATAAATTTTAATAATTTTGAAATCGAAACATTGTCTCTAATCGGTAAAATTGTAATAATACATTATAAATACTGTATATAATGCTATATTAAGTTTATTCTTGATAAAAATCAATATCATAAGAGAAAATGAACTATTTGAACAGGAGATTAATGAAGAAAGAGGATAATGACTGTAGTGTTGAAATTGATTTTAAAAAAAGGCATAAAAGATATTTCTTTGCTGTAGTTATAATGATTGTTGAATAAAAGTTAGAAAATTAGTCTTCCAAATCTTGTTAAAAGAATAGCCTAAACTCTAAAGGGTAAGAATGGAGCATGGAGCATGGAGCGGGGGGGGGGGGTAAATTAATAGTTTGGAGAAGCAAGAGAAAAAAAGCTTATGCGGTTTCTAATACGCAAAAAAAAAAAAAAAAAAAAAAATGTAGAGGTAATATTAACCAATCACTTACATACAAAAGTATAATAAATACTAATGTCATAAACCATTTGTTTAATTTTCCACATTACTCCAATTTTGTAACCTAAAAAATAATATTACTTAGGAAAATTTAAAGTATTACAACTTTTTTTTTTTTTTTTTTTGTGAAATCCAGTGAAAAAAAAACTGTACACCTACAAGACAACCTCTACGAAACAATTAAAACTGAACGTAATTAAAATTAAAAATTTATATAACCCAATACACGGAGTTTGGTTGCGTGCTAGTTAAATGCAGAGAAGAAATTAGAATAAAGGTGTGTTTAAGACTTTAACAGTAGTGCGTTGAAGTTAAAAATAAGATCAGGGAGCTGGGCAAGTAATATGGAAGATTATGTTGAAAGATAAGTTACACTAATAAATGTAGAAGAGTAGAAGACGATCAACTCTAGACTCTTCTTATTCGAAATTCAAAATGTCCTCGGTAAGTTGAGCCACCCCAAAAATGTAATATGGTTTGTACAATTGAGGAATGATAATTATACTCAGGGCAAGCATCTGGGGAGGTGTAAAAAAATTCAGTTAAATCCTCAAAAAATCTAACCACTTAGCAATAGAAATGTGAGGCTACAAAAAAGTTTACCAGAAAAAGAAACACTAAAATTTTGAAAATAAATAAGGGTTGGGTTGATCGTTTACGAAGATTTTATGACAGTCTAGAAGATTTAGTTTTGTGGGGCAAGTAATTTTTATTACCACCAAACCTTATATTCTTTCAAGGGATAAAAGTTTGTTCACCACTCCAATTTGATTGAAATGCTCTCTCAAAATCATTTTTTGGTATTAAATTTGTCTTCAAATAATTTTTTTTTAGATAAAACATATATTTTTAATTATGTTTGAAATAAAATTTCCAACATCTTGTGTTTTAATAATGAGGA
>SEYY01021464.1:7500-10000 GCA_009176605.1 Armadillidium nasatum
AATTAGAGAAGGAAAATTTAGTAAAACCTTATAACAAAAGTTACCTTAAATTTAAATTTTAATCATAGAAAATGTTTTTTTAAGAAAATTGGGTACCGTACTAAAACATCATTTAAAAACATTTTTTACTTTTTTTATATTAATTATTATTTACGTACACATATATATATATATATATATATATATATATATATATATATATATATATATATATATATATATATATATATATATATATATATATATATATATATATATATATATACTTACCTAATTTATGTTAGTAGGATAGTTATTGTGAAGTTGAGTGATAAGTTGGTTGGTTTATTTTTACGATAAGTTCTCATTATAATTTAGTTAGGTTAGGATATGATTAGATTAGGTTAGGTTGGATTAGGGTAGGATAGGTTTCGTTAGGTTAGGTTACTTATTTGGTGATAACATATGTAGAGAGACTCAAGAATTGTTTCTTTTTGCCGTTCCTGTACATAAAGAATAAACATTAATGAACTGTATAAAAGATAAAATTAAGCCAGGGACGACTATTTATAGTGATTGTTTCGCCTCATACAAATACATAAATAAATTACATGGATATAATTTCAAATCCAAATATTTTCCTCTTAATAAATAAATATATGTTAAAAATTAATTAAATTGTAGGAGGCAGCTCAAAATAAATAATGAAGTTTTGTTTTTGACTGTTAGAGAAATTAAAAATAAAATATTTTTCCTTAAATTTCAAAAAAATTATTTTCCCAAATATTACATTTTTAAGTAAAAGTAGTGCTGACAACTTTTCTGCTTGAAAATTTTATTTTTTTTTGTGCCCGATATATGTAACAAGATTATATATATATATATATATATATATATATATATATATATATATATATATATATATATATATATATATATATATATATATATATATATATATATATATATATATTATATATTTTAATATATAATAATTTTTGACGATGACGATTGGAAATTGGAAAAGTATAAGTTAAAAATTTCCATTATTTTAATAAATTTAATAATTTTACAGTAAAGAAGAATTAAATTGTCTTTATTCTTTATTCAAATTTGTAAATACATGTAAATATAATATATAGTATAATAGAATCTTTAGAACAATTGATTTGAAAAATTTTAATATGTGAGAACATTGGATAGACTTGCAATATTATAGTGCTTTAAATTTAGAGCTCTTAAATTGTGATGCAGAAACGATCTTTTCTCCAATTTCTGGAGTAATTCGATTTCGTCTTGCAGAATATATTTGACATCCACTACTAAACAGACTTTCACTCTCAATAGAAGGTGGAGCATACAAGTGTTTTTAAGTCAATATATGCAAATTAATCGGCAGAAAATTGACGATGACGATTGAGAAAAAATATGCAGATTTTGCCGATGACAATAAACCGTCCCATTATATATATATATATATATATATATATATATATATATAATATATATATATATATATATATATATATATATATATATATATATATATATATATATATATATATATATATATATATATAGAATTAATGAAATGGTATTAAATGAGCTTACCTTTAATTATGAATGTGTAAAATTTGACTTCAAATTTAATTGCATACGCAATGATAAATTTAAATCCAATGATAAGTTTCAAAATCCAATGATAAATAAGAACTTTTGTACAGGTGTGATAACATTGAATTCAAGACCACAACAAAAAATACTTTTTTAAACCAAATACAGCACATCATCAGGTTCTCCATCTCTCTAATGGAGGAAATATTTAACAGAACTGACACCATCTTCGAAAACACACAACTCGAGCATTCGTCTGCCCTTAATATTCTCTTTGTTTCATACTCTCTTGATCATTCTTGGCATAACGGTAGAGTGATTGTCTCAGGCGCTGGTTCAATCCTTCACTCGGTTCCTTGGTAGAAGCTACCTAGAAAGTTCCTCACCTCGAAGAATAATTTAATGCTCGCAATATATATATATATATATATATATATATATATATATATATATATATATATATATATATATATATATATATATATATATATATATATATATATATATATATATATAATATATATATATACACAAGGGACATTCCTTTTCTCAACTCTCTAGTCGCATACCTCTTCCATAGAGAAAGGCTCGTGCGATTTGCCTTTTTATACAGACTCATACTTTGTTTGTCTAACTCTCTGACTCATAGGGACCGACCGGAGTTAGAATTTTGCCGGGGACAGGGCCGTGGCTCTGGCCGGGGTTGCCTAAAATTTGTAAATAGGATGAAAACACTGAAATTATAGGTTAAGAAAATTAGATATAAGGCCTAATTTTAATTGAGAATAATATTATTATAAGGAAGGAGTATAATAGCCAACATTCGCTTAAGTCTTAAATTAATGATTATATGCATTTTTTCAGAAAATAATTAAGAAAATTACAGATTTTGTATAATAAAAGTTCA
>SEYY01021465.1:15000-17500 GCA_009176605.1 Armadillidium nasatum
ATATATATATATATATATATATATATATATATATATATATATATATATATATATATATAATATATATAAATACACAAAGTGTTTGTGAATAGAGGATAACAGTTTCTCAACAGGATATTCTATAAATATAATTTTTTATTGCTTTGACGCAAGAGATTATAATTATTTTATGAAGTTAAATTTATATATTTAGGATTTCCCATTTTCGAAACGGAATATTTTTGTTGTTAAAAATAATTTAAATTATTTTTTATCAAAGAGAGAGACTGCAAAGACGAGATTAATTTCCGGCGAACGCATCTAAGGCTAAATGTAAAGATTTAAGGATTGGAACATTGGTAATTGGACTCTTAGATAGAAGTCGTTTTACTCTTGTTTCCTGTAAAAGATTTAACTTAGAAAAAGTGTTCCTAAATTAAAATAGTAAGAGAAATATAAAAATATATTACTCTTGATAGTATTAATAATAATAATAATAATAATAATAATAATAATAATAATAATAATAATAATAATAATAATAATAATAATAATAATAATAATAACAAAAATAATATCATCAAAATTGATAATAATAATAATAATAATAATAATAATAATAATAATAATAATAATAATAATAATAATAATAATAATAATAATAATAATAATAATAATAATAATAATAATAATAATAATAATAATAATAATAATAATAATAATAATAATAATAATAATAATAATAATAATAATAATAATAATAATAATAATAATAAATATCATAATAATAATAATAAAATAATAATATTTTTTTTTTTTTTTTTTTTACAAAACGCCACCACTCACGGGCAGAGCCCTTTTTCAAGGAGGGGGCACACACACAAGGACAAACTCAAACAAACACACACACCTAACGCACAGCCCTCAGGTGGCGCAGACGGAAGACTTGAAGAGTGGAAGATTAAATACAGTTGGAAAAATGGAAGATGGTAGAGAATTCCAGAGAATAGAGGTGGCTGGAAAGAAGGAGGTACCACAACGGGCTAGCCTGGGATTCCCTACGTCCACACAAAATTGGTGTGAAAGCAGGGCACCCCTTGTGCAACGAGGACGACGCAACGGTGGAGGAATGCGAGAGGCCAATTCCCTCGAGCACCTGCCATTGTAGTACCTGTAGAAAAGAGATAGCGCGCCAACGTCACGTCGCAGAGACAGAGGGTCAAGAGAGTTTGAAAGTAGGGGACAGTTTATTAATCTCATAGCTTTTGACTCAACCCTATCCAGAAGAGAGGAGGAGCCAGAGCCCCCCCAAATGTGAGAACAGTACTCCATACAAGGGCGAATAAGACCCTTATATATTTGGAGTAACTGCTCAGAAGAAAAAAACTCTCGCAACCTGAACAGAACTCCCAGCTTCTTAGAGGCCGCTTTAGCAACCATTGTGATATGTGGTTTCCAAGATAGTTTGTTGTTTATGTTTAGACCAAGAATGTTAATGTTATTTACAGGTGAGACGGGAGAGCCATCGAAGAGGATAGGAAAGTTAGGAGGTGTTTTTGAGAGGGAGATGTAAAGAAGTTGAGTTTTTAAAGAGTTGAATTTCACAAGGTTGCTATGTCCCCACCGGGAAATTCCATCCAGATCGGCAAGAATAGAATCGGAAAGTTGAAGACGAGAAGCAAGTCTAGAAGTAAAAGAGGGAGCAGATTTGAAATGAGTAGAAGAATGTAGAGTTGAATCATCAGCATAAGAGTGAACAGAGTTAGAAGTGCAGTGGAGAAGATCGTTAATGAAAAGTAAGAATAAGGTTGGAGATAAAACAGAACCCTGAGGAACACCACAGTTGACAGAAAAGGAGGAAGAGGTCGCTCCATCTACAACTGCCGAAATGGAACGATCTGAGAGAAAACTAGACAAGAGTAAGCAAAGGGAAGGAGGAAACCCAAAGGAAGGGATCTTAGAGAGCAGTGACGCATGCCATACCCGGTCGAAAGCCTTGGATATGTCAAGCGCCACCACACAAGACTCCCCGAAGTCCTTAAGGGCAGAAGACCATAGATCAGTAAGATAGGAAAGTATGTCACCAGTTGACCTCGAGCGACGAAAGCCATACTGGTGATCAGAGAGAAGAGAATGAGACTCCAAATGATCCAGGAAATGAGAGTTGAGGAGAGTTTCAAAAATTTTAGATAGAACACAAGTGAGAGCTATAGGTCGATAGTTAGAAGGGTCAGAACGGCTACCTTTTTTCGGGATCGGCTGAACCAACGCACGCTTCCAGCATAGAGGAAAAGTATTAGTATTAAGGCATAGAGAGTAGAGCTGAACGAGGACAGGGCCAACTCGGAAGCACACTCCCTCAGAACACGAGGGGAATGCCATCCGGGCCACTGGCTTTCCTGACGTTCATAGATTTCAGGATCCCATGCACCCGATCATGAGTAATTATAGGTAGAGGCATGGGACACCTGAGAGGAGAAGGAGTAGGAGGAGGGATGCCAGAATCGAGCAGGGTGGAATT
>SEYY01021465.1:25000-32500 GCA_009176605.1 Armadillidium nasatum
TATATATATATATATATATATATATATATATATATATATATATATATATATATATATATATATATATATATATATATATATATATATATATATATATATATATATATATATATATATATATCCTCTGGTGGCCAAATTCCAGAACCCTACCAAACATCAACAGAGTTAGGGAAATACCCGAAACCTGTTCAAATTTCACCAGAGTTGGAGGGAAGTCAATATCATAGTCAGTTAATGGCTGACGTGTCTCAATACACGGCGTTTGAAAGTGTGCATTTAAAGGAAGTTGGGAAAATAGAAAAAGGGAGTGTGTTACAGATTTTACCAGTTGAATACATGTACAATTGAGCATACCTGTTAGGTCTGTTTTTAGAGAGTTGGACAGAGATAGGCGGAAACTGCGTAGGAGAGCGTGTAGCTCAAGACCTTCTTAGTGGAGGAGGTATGCGATGAGAGAGTTCAGAAGAGCAGTGTCTGTTGTAATAGAGAAAGTATAGAAAGAATGATATAACAATTCGACTTGTAGAAAAAGACTATGGAGAGATTTAGTGAGAGCGGATGTGTTGATATTGAGAAAAGCCCTAGACTGCACCATTTCAAGGAAAGCTATATAAGTGAACCATCATAGATGCCTGACTTATATTTCTTAAAGGGGCCAACAATCGGGTGATAATTGTAACAATGTATTGTGTTCTTTAATTTGAGGGTCATGGAAGTAAAGTTAACTGTCTTAACTTGCTATCAAAGCCTCACAATCATTAAATATAAATGTTAATAAAACACTCTTGCCTATTGTTACTAGAATTAAAAGCAAATCTCTTCTTTCAACACCTCCTCAAAGACGGATGATCTAGCAAAAAGAATGGTACAACCGTTCAACATGTTAAATGATTTACTATCCAAAATAACTGGAAACACACCGTGGTTTAGAGGTTGTTCAACGCAAATTAATAAAGAATCAAATTTAATTTTTTTTTAATCAGATCATTAATTTACACACACGTCGTCTTCATGCACATATATATTAAATTTCGCCTTCAAATCTTTCATAAGTTTTTGAATTATATTTGCAAAGGTAAGCTATAAATCATTATTTGTTCATTAAATATTTATTATATATTGATATTTAGATTTATGGCATATAAAAATAAGTGTTATTATTATTATTATTATGCAAATTATTATTATTATTATTATTATTATTATTATTATTATTATTATTATTATTATTATTATTATTATTATTATTATTATTATTATTATTATATTATTATTATTATTATTATTATTATTATTATTATTATTATTATTATTATTATTATTATTATTATTATTATTATTATTATTATTATTATTATTATTATTGTTATTATTATTACTATAATTATTCTTAATAATATATTATTAATTTTTTATATTATTATAATTACTATAATTATTCTTAAAAATATATGATTAATTTTTATATTATTATTATTTCATATCACATTTTTACTTGACTATAATTTTCCCTCAACAATGAAAATGCATGAAAGATGGCGTCTGACAGAATGCCGCTTGTTGCGTTCCTTGCTACGATGAGAAAGGCATTTAAATAACAGGTGTCGATGTTTGCTGCGTCTGACCACATCCCATAAAATACGAAGGCGCAACCCCACAACAACCGCACTCTCCTCCTCCTCCTCCATTCATACCAGGAGCCTGTTCTAATGCTATATACTATGGCTCTGGTTAAGGGGGTGCTCCATATTGGTTTTAAACAATGGCGTTGGTCTCGTCTCCGCAGGTGAATTGATTGACAACGTAGTGATTATACATCTCTCGTAACTGTCCTTGGATTTTAGGCCTAAGTTTCGTAGCTAAAGAAGCTTTTTCCTTAAGTCTTAAGTCTTTCTGAGCTCCTTTTAAGGGTTTCTTCAGAGTTTTATCAGATTTCTTTCCTTTTCATAACCCGCACATTCGATCCTTACAAATGCAATTCATGCTTAAACGAATTAGCAAATGTAAACCTAAAGGTTCGATTCTTTTTTTATATATATAAAAATAATTTTGTCATTTGAATTAAAATAGGAATATATATTTGGTGAAGCTGCAAAAGTTTTTTTCATTACAACTTAGTTATAAATTAAGAAGTTTTAAAAGTATATATTTGGTGAAACTGCAAAAGTTCATTTCATATCAACTTTGTTATTAATTAAGAGTTTTAAAAGTATTTACTGTTACTATTTCAAAATTAATTTTATCTCACCAAATAAATAATTAAATGCTACTTCACAGAGTTTTTTATTTAATTTTATTTATTTTTTTCAGAAAGAAATTATAAATTTATTATAATAATATATAAATTTATAAATTATAATTTTTTTTTTGAAAATTAAAAAAAAAAGGAAATTCTCAGTCCCCTTTAATTCATTTTCAGAGTGATTTTAATATAAAAAATACTTTTCCTTCTCAAGCCAGACTTTTTTTTTTTTTTTTTTTTTAATATTATTATTATTATTATTATTATTATTATTATTATTATTATTATTATTATTATTATTATTATTATTATTTATTTATTTATTTATTTATTTATTTATTTACTTTGTGGTAGCTTATTTTTTCACATTATTATTATTATTATTATCATTATTATTATTATTATTATTATTATTATTATTATTATTATTATTATTACTGTTTTTGCAAAAGCGATATAGGTTGAAATACAGAACACGAGTTTTCATGTTTTCATTACCTTAACATCATGATTCAATTATTTTTTTTTTATAGCATTTTTATTTTTTTAAAGAGTTTTTACGAGAAAGTAAACACATCGGGAGCAAATCTTATTGTACTTTGCTTATATTGACCACAATACTTTACATAAACCTAATTTTTCAAATTAATTCATCATAAAAATCTCTCATTTAAAATAAATATTTAACTCACTCCTTCATTTGTATTAAAATTCTTTCCAATTAAAATTACCTTTTAAAATTACAATATATATATATATATATATATATATATATATATATATATATATATATATATATATATATATATATATATATATATATATATATATATATATATATATATATATATATATATAATATTAAGAATAGAAATAAATTTAGTTTTTCTCTTAATTACAGTAATATTAAAGTTAAATTATTGATAGTAATTATAAATAATTTAAATCTAATAGGTCAGTATAATTAGTTTTTAAAATTAAATATTCTAATAACATTAAATTATTAAATTTTGAGCCTCAAAATTCTACAAATGATCAAGTTCAAAGAAGACAAATAATTTTTCATAATTAGGAAATAAAAATAATTATGATAATAATAATTATAATTATAGTAAAAATAATAAAAATAAAAAATTATTATAGTAATAATAATAATAATAATAATAATAATAATAATAATAATAATAATAATAATAATGAATAATAATAATAATAATAATAATAATAATAATAATAATAATAATAATAATAATAATAATAATAATAATAATAATAATAATAATAATAATAATAATAATAATAATAATAATAATAATAATAATAATAATAATAATAATAATAATAATAATTGTAATAATAATAATAATAATAATAATAATAATAATAATAATAATAATAATAATAATAATAATAATAATAATAATAATAATAATAATAATAATAATAATAATAATAATAATAATAAAATAATAATAATAATTAATTAATAATAATAATAATAATAATAATAATAATAATAATAATAATAATAATAATAATAATAATAATAATAATAATAATAATAATAATAATAATAATAATAATAATAATAATAATAATAATAATAATAATAATAATAATAATAATAACCATTATTAGCATATATATATATATATATATAATATATATATATATATATATATATATATATATATATATATATATATATATATATATATATATATATATATATATATATATATATATATATATATATATATATATATATATATATATATATATATATATATATATATATATATATATATATATATATATATATATATATATATATATATATATATATATATATATATATATATATATATTCTATACCCCCAGAACACTGCCCTTCCAAAAAAAATTATATATATATATATATATATATATATATATATATATATATATATATATATATATATATATATATATATATATATATATATATATATATATATATATATATATAGGGGGAGGATGTAGCGCCATCCGAAGCGATGAAAGTACTCCCCACTGGGCTTAACCGCGGAGTGATAGGGTGGGCTAGACCTTCCCCTTTCGCTCCGTTGCCCTTTGGTTCGCTCCTTTTCGCGTTTCACCTTCTCAGAGGGTCTCTAGTGTACCCTCGTCCCACATGGGAGTGTCTATGCTCCCACTTCTCCTTCCCCCAACTCCCTTCTCACGTTCCTACAAATTTACAAGCGCTTAAGAAGATACAATGCAAAAGAAAAATGGCGAAACGTAGAACTGCCTCGGAGATGCTACGAGGGGCGGCATCCAAAGAATGCCCCTCATCCACTCCTTCCCCCATCACCACTTGGGAGTTGGTGGCCTCCGGTGATGGGGTTGGTGCCACCAAGACCTCTATGCCGGCTTGCCCTGGTGCACGATCTTCTTTTTTCATAAACTTTTGCAACATTCGCGGTCTTTTTACTAATTTCCACTTTGTCGAACACCACCTCTCTTCTAGACCTCATCTCTTATTCTTAACCGAAACTCAGGTGTCTGAGTGCTCTGACAGCAAACCCTACTCTGTTTCCTCCTACTGTCTCTATTCTCAATTTTCATCCAAAGGCGGATGTTGCGCTTATGTGCGCAACGATGTTGTCTGTTCTCGTGTTTCTAATTTGGAGTCTTCTGAATTCTCTACCTTATGGCTTAAACTTTCTTGCAACTCTACAACTAAATTTATCTGTTCTGTCTACTTATCTCCTAACTCTACAGACTATCCAAAATTCTTCGACTATCTTAACTCCAAAATAGAACACATTCTTTCTTCTTCTCCCTTCTCCGAAATCATCATATTAGGTGATTTCAATGTTCACCACCGCCAATGGCTTTCATCTAGTTCTCACGATCCAGCTGGTGAACTCGCCTTCCAATTTTCTATCCAGAACAACCTTGAGCAGTTGGTGCATCTCCCTACCCGTATCCCTGATCGCCTTGGTGATGAACCCAACATACTTGATCTTTTCCTAACTTCTTATCCTTCTCCTTACACTGTTAAACTCTTTCCTCCTCTGGGTTCATCCGATCATCTTCTTATCTCTGTATCTTGTCCTGTCTCTTCAAGTCTTCCGCAAGAACGGCCCCGCCTTCGGCGAGGAGACGTTTCTGGCATTTCGGTGCCACTAACTGGTCTGACTTGCGGTTGTACTTCTCTGATTTTCCATGGAATGATTACTGTTTCCGTGGGAGGGGTCCCTCTGAGTGTGCTGAGCGCATAACCGAGGTGATTCTCTCTGGCATGGAGGCGTACATTCCATATTCTTTCCCTTCTACTAAACCTAACAAACCTTGGTTTAACTCTGCTTGTTCTCGTGCTATCCGCCACAGGGATGCTGCCTTCAGGGATTACCGTCGTCTTCAAACTCCAGAAACTCATGCATCTTATATTTCATCCCGGAATCGTGCAAAATCTATTCTCCGTAATACTAAAAACTCCTTTCTCCGCTCAAAATGCAACAATCTTTCTGGCTCTACATCCTCACGCCCTTTCTGGCATTTTGCAAAAAATGTCAACTCTAACTTTGCTTCTTCCTCTTTCCCTCCTTTAGTATCTTCTGACGGTACAACTGCCGTTTTGCCTTCCTCTAAAGCTGAACTCTTCGCTCAAACTTTTGCTTCTAATTCAACCTTAGACGATTCCGGAGCTGTTCCTTCTCCTCCAACCCCTCCAACTCATTTATGCCTAAAATTATAATTTCTTCTAAAGACGTTATTTCTGCTCTCTCTGAGCTTAACACTAAGAAGGCGTATGGTCCTGACGGTATCCCTCCTGTGGTTCTCAAAACTTGTGCTTCCGAGCTTGCACCCTGCCTTGGTAAACTTTTTCGCCTATGTCTTTCTACTTCAACCTTCCCTTCTTGCTGGAAACGTGCGCTCATTCAGCCTGTGCCGAAGAAGGGGGACCCCTCTCAGCCCTCTAACTATCGTCCAATTTCTTTAACCTCCGTTCTTTCTAAAGTTTTCGAATCTATCCTTAACAGGAAGATTTGGAAACATCTCAATTCTTCTAATCTTATCTCTGATCGCCAATATGGCTTTCGTAAGAAACGCTCTACTGGTGATCTCCTTTCCCTTCTCTCTCTGACTCTTGGTCCTCCGCTATTCGGCATTTCGGTGAATCTTTTGCTGTTGCGCTAGACATATCGAAAGCTTTCGATAGAGTCTGGCACAAAGCTTTGATTTCCAAACTTCCCTCTTTCGGAATCTATCCTTCTCTCTGTGACCTTCTCTCTGATTTCCTTTCCGGTCGTTCTATAGCCGCTGTTGTAGACGGCCACCGCTTCTTCCTTTAAATCTATTAACAGTGGTGTTCCTCAAGGATCTGTCCTATCCCCAACACTTTTTCTACTATTCATTAATGATCTTCTCTCTGTTACTTCATCTCCTATCCACTCCTATGCTGATGACTCCACCCTTCATTACTCTTTTCAATTTGAAAGGCGCCCCTCTCAACAACAGTTACTAGACGCAAGGAGGGTTGCCTTGGAGCAGCTGACCTCTGATCTATCTCGTATTTCTAATTGGGACAGAGAGAACATGGTTGTTTTCAATGCCACCAAAACTCAATTCCTCCATCTCTCCACTCGACACAATCTTCCACACAACTATGATATCTTCTTCGAAAACACACAACTCAGACCTTCATCTGTTCTTAATATTCTCGGTGTTTCCTTTTCTCGTGATCTTTCTTGGAAAGATCACATTACCTCTCTTTCTAAACAAGCTTCTAAGAGGTTGGGTGTTCTGAGGCGCCTTCAGTATTTCTTTACTCCACCCCAGTTGCTTGCTCTGTATAGGGGTGTTGTTCGCCCCTGTATGGAGTATGCTTCCCATATCTGGGGTGGTTCCACACATACAGCTCTCCTAGAGAAGGTGGAGTCTAGGGCATTTCGTCTCATCAACTCTCCTGCTCTTACTAACTCTCTCTTCAATCTCTTTCTGCCCGTCGAATTGTTGCGTCACTCTCTCTTTACTATCGCTATTACAATGGACACTGCTCTTCTGAACTCTCTCGTCGCATACCTCCTCCATCTGAGAAGGGCTCGTGCGACTCGACTTTCCACACAGTCTCATCCTTTCTCTGTCCAACTCTCTGACCCCAGACTTAACCGCTATGCTCTGTCCTACATGTACTCTACTGGTAAAGTCTGGAACACACTCCCTTCTTCTATTTTTCCAACTTCCTATGACTTACACACCTTCAAACGTCG
>SEYY01021465.1:37500-42500 GCA_009176605.1 Armadillidium nasatum
AATAATTATTATTAATTAAAATAGATCAAATTTTTCCTATATTTGACACTTGAATTGAAAGTTAAATAATAATAATGATAATAATAATAATAATAATAATAATAATAATAATAATAATAATAATAATAATAATAATAATAAATACTATTTTACCAAAATGTAATATTAATTTAAAATAAGAATAAATTATGATTATTTTGAATCTTCAGAAAAATTTAATCGATTGAAGAATGTGACCTTATTAAGAAAGTATCCAAATTAACAATTTAAAATGATGATAATTTTAGGAAAAAATAAATTGGTTAAATAATTAATTATTAAATTTAAATAAAATGCTCTGAGACAAAAGATATTAAATCACTTTTTTTGCTTATTTTTAAAATTTAATAACTGGTCTAATATTCGATTTAATATCTGAGCATACAATTTTGGAATAATAAGTATTTATTAACTATATCTTAGTAGTAGATATGGTCTGCGTTCGAGTTTTTCTATTCTCTGAAGCTTCCAATGGGAAATCTGGACTAAAGGAATTGAGGAAGTTTTTCTCTGTAGAATTATTTATAGTTTGATATAAAGTGATCGAAAATTTTATTATAATCATCATTGACTAAAGGAACAAAATGAGTTTTCGGAATCAAGCTTTCTGTAAGGGATGTTTTTCTTTCTAGAGCTTTAATGAATTTACTGCTGAACAGCCAATTTAGCTTATGAGGAAGGATATTAATAATTTAATATGATTTTACAAGATTTACATATTTTAAATAAATTTATTTTATACTATAGTATTTTGTCACTGATGTAGAAATATAATGGAAATTAGGATTTAAATCACGATGTTTTACTGAAAAAAAATTGAATGGTAAATAATGAATAAAAAGTTTATAAAACGAAATTTTCTTTACATTGCAAGGTGAAGTTTTGTACCTTGATTGTCTAAAGACTTAGTAGTTTTTAATATCTGCATGGAGAATAAATACTTTTGTCAAAACATTTTTAATCCATTGAAGACTAGTGTAACAAATGTTAAAATGAAGTGTCATCTTTTTTTTTCTTCTGTCCAGCACTCTAACCCAGGCTTAACCACTCTGCTCATTGGTACATGAACCTTACTGAAATCTACTTTCCCAACAACCATTGACTTGAAAAATTACAAGTACCGTGATTGTGATATGTAAACCTTTAATTTGACTGTAATCTTGATTTTTTCTTAATTAAGTCTGGTGCTATTCATGGGACTCTAGTTTTTATTCACTTTTTTTTTTTTTTTTTTTTTTTTTTTTTTTTTTTTTTTTTTTTTTTTGCACAGCACCATCACTTACGGGCAAAGCCTTATTCAAGTAAAGAGTGTAAAAGACAGGAAACATAAAAAAAAATAAAACTACAACTTACTCTTTTTTTTCAACTTTACTATCGAACAGAGAAGTTGTAAAAGCTAACAGTGTCGAGTGTCAGCAATGGTATTCCTTCGCTCAGTTCTAAATACTGACAGTTCCATTCCTTTGATAACTAGACTGATTAAAAAAAAGGAGAGCTCACCTCAGGTTGATCTTATATTTTGAACTCTCTAATTCACTAATACTAAAGTTTTCGGCTCTATCCTTAACATGAAGATTTGGAAACACCTCAATTCTTCAAATCTTATTTCTGATCGCCAGTATTGTTTTCGAAAAGAAAGCTCTACTGTGATCTTTTTTCCTTTCTCTCTGACTCTAGGTTCCCCAATTTTCGGTGTTTCAGGGAATCTTTTGCTGTAGATCTAGAAATACTGAATGCTTTTGATAGAGTCTGGCAATAAACTTTGATTTCCAAACATCTCTTTTTTTGGAATCTATCCTTCTCTCTGATTTTCTTTCTGGTCGTTCTATAACAGCTGTTATGGACGGCCACAGTTTTCCTTTTAAATCTATTGATAGTTGTGTTCCTCAGGAATCTGTCCGATCCCTAACTCTTTTCCTACTTTACATTAATGACCTTCTCTCTATTACTTCATCACTTATTCACTCCTGTGCTTATGACTCCACACTGCATTACTCCTTTCCAGTTAGTTGTTCAAGAAGGGTGGGCTTGTCGCAACTGACCTTTGATCTTTCTCGTATTTTAAATTGGTGCAATGAAAACATGATTATTTTCAATGCCTCACAAACTCAATATCTTTCTAAACAAGCTTCTAAGAGGTTAGGTGTTGAGGCCCCTTCGTGATTTCTTTACGTCGCTCCAGTTGCTGCTCTTTATACAAGAGTTGTTCTAACCTGTATGGAAAACGCCTCACAAATGTTGAGTGATTTTGCACACACAGCTCTTTTCGAAAAGGTGAAGTCTAGGACTTTTCGTCATTTAAACTCTTTTTTTCTCTTACTAAGTCTCTCCAATCTCTTTCTGTCCATCGAACTGTTGCATAATTCTCTCTATACTCTTGCTATTACAACGGACACTTTTCTCTGAACTCTCCTGTCTTATATATCCCACCATTGAAAAGGTCTCGTGCGACACGTCTTAATATACAATCTCATCCTTTCTCTGTCCAACTCTCTGATCCAAGGTTGAACCGTTATGCTCAGTCTTACATGAACTCTGCAAACAAAATAATTACCCAAATGAAAATTAAAACGAAAAATGAATTAGGCCTTTCGATGCAAATGCGTCATCATCAGACTAATCCTAAATGGAAAAAAAAGAGTTAAGGGCAAAAAATTCCGCTAGTAAAATCTCATGAAAATTCCCCACCACCTCCCCTATTAAAATTAAAATTTAAGAAACAAGGGACAAATATCAAAATTAGAGCGAAAGCGATCTCAGATAGTAAAGTCTGGTATAATTTGGAACACACTTCCTTTATATGTTTTCCCAACTTCTTTCGACTTGCTTTTGAGCGCCATGTATTGGAACATGTCGCATTTAATCGGCCCTTGATTATGTTTTACCCCAACTCTGGTATATATATATATATACATATATATATATATATATATATATATATATATATATATATATATATATATATATATATATATATATATATATATATATATATATATATATATATATATATATATATATATATTTTTTAAAATAATAAAAAAAATAATAAAAAAAAAAAAATTGACAAGTGAGGAATGGGTGAGAACCAAGGAGGTTTTAGGGAGGGAAGGGGATGTGTGAACCAGGTGCTCACAATAAGATTGATTACCAAGAAATTGCGTGAAAAAGATAAAATGGGATATGTAAGTTCGAAATACTAATGGAAAGGGGGTTGAAAGGGAAATTACTGAAGGGGATCAAAGCTTTTTATTCGAATTGTAGATCAAGAGTGAGGGCAAATAGGGAACTTTCGGAATGGTTTATTATAGGAATGGGATTGAGACAGGGGTGTGTAATGTAGCCATGGTTATTTAATCTTTTGATGGACGGTGTAGTTAGGGAAATGGAGAGAGAAGGGAAGGGTATTAGGTTGAGAAATATGGAGGGTGAATAAGATGTGAACGTTTTACTTTTTCCAGATGATGCGGTGTCGGTGGAAGAATCTGGAGAAAAGTTGAGAATGCTGGTGAGAGAGTTTGAGAGAAATGTGCGGACATGAGATTAAAAATCAATCCAGCGAAAAGTAAAGTTATGAGGATTGGAGGTGGGGATAAGGAGATGTGGAGGGAGGAATGGGGGGCATAAAAGTAGGGGGAAGGAAACTTGAGGAGGTGGATAAGTTAAATATCTAGAAATGCTGGTGGAAGGTAAGGGGGGGACGGAAAAAGAAATAAAGAATAGAGCGGTAGAGAAAATAAAAGTGTTGGGGGCCTGAGAGAAGCATGGAAGAAAGGTCAAAGTGGAGATGGATGGATAGAGTGAAAGAAATTTTGGGTGAAATAAATTTGAGTTTAGAAGAGGGTAGAAGACTTGTGGAGGACAGAGTGAGATGGAGGGCGGTGGTGAAAGGGGATGAAAAGTAGAAATGGGTATTTTTGTGAGGGAAATGTGGCGGGCACTACCCCATAAAAGTGGGAAAGATAAGTGAAATAAATAATTTATGTATATATATATATATATATATATATATATATATATATATATATATATATATATATATATATATATATATATATATATATATATATATATATATATATATACGGTAATTTATAATTATATAATTGAAATAATTGTCTTAGCCTAACCAGCTACAAACTACATAATTACATTGGTAATTTGCCATAAGAGTTCTGATAACTTTGCTATGTTGCATATGAACCAAGTGTTGCAAATGAATATTATTCAGAATTAAGTGAAAATGTTTTATTCAAAAGTAAAGAATATAAAGGTAATATATATATATATATATATATATATATATATATATATATATATATATATATATATATATATATATATATATATATATATATATATATATATATATATATATATATATATATATATATATATATATATATATATATATATATATAAATATAGTTTGAGAATATAAATTACTGGAACAAAATCAAAAGTCAATATGTTTGGAAGATCCACCGCGTACATAATATATATATATATATATATATATATATATATATATATATATATATATATATATATATATATATATATATATATATATATATATATATATATATATATATATATATATATATATATTATATATATATATATATCAAGGTTTTTTTAAGACACATGCTTCCTTCAAGCAATAGAGAACCACAATTTGGATTTACATTTGTTTATAACATTAATATGATGTTACTGATTTCGAGCCTCACTTACTCGGAGAGTATCTCCAGTCATTAGAAGTGGAGAGACGCAGACCTAATTATTAGATTCTCGTCTTCTTTTTTTCACATGCCACAAGACAAGACCCATTGCATAGCTCCTCAGTCATTATTTTTTTTAACAATGCATTAAGATAATAGCAATTTACTTAGCTTCGAAAAAGAGGTGCTTTGGTAGAGGAGAGGTTCTTAGAATTGGTTTCGTCTATTCTGTTGAAT
>SEYY01021465.1:52500-55000 GCA_009176605.1 Armadillidium nasatum
AAAGGGCTCTGCCCGTGAGTGATGGCGATCGATATGTTTAAAAAAAAAAAAAAAAAAAAAAAAAAAAAAAAAAAAAAAAAAAAAAACTATTTGAAAACGTTTTTTCTAAATAATTCTCAGCACTAAATCGTAATCGATTATTTCTTTCAATTAAACCTCCATAAAAAATTGAATTAGCAAAATGCTTAAAACAGAAAATGAGAAATAAAAAAAAAAAAGAAATTAAATCAACGAAAAAGCAAGTCCTTCGGAAAACAAAGCAAAGAACCTGAAATAAATTATATTACTTTAAGTCATTTAAACAGTGTTGCAATTAATGTGTTACAAAAATTAATCAAAATATAACTTAAAATGTAAAATGATCTTTAAAGACCCGTAGATTTCAATTCTTCATGTACCAACTCTCTGTCCAACTCTCAGACCCTAGACTCAACCGCTATGCTCAATCTTACATGTACTCTACTGGTAAAGTCTGGAACACACTCATTTCATCTATTTTTACAATTTCCTGTCACTTACATGTCTCGGGACATGTCGGCCTTTAATCTGACCAGGATCCCGATTTGCTCCTTTTTCTGGTGAAAATTTCGTAGGCCTCTGGCATTTGCCCACCAGAAGTAAAATATATATATATATATATATATATATATATATATATATATATATATATATATATATATAATATATATATATATATATATATATATATATATATATATATATATATATATATATATATATATATATATATTAAAATTTGAAGAGATAGGAATAAAATTTCTCACTAGTTTGCATAATACAAAATTCATTTTATATAAAAGAATTTCATTTTTTTTATATTTTTTCATTTAAAAATTAAAAATATTGCCATTAAGAAAGAAATAAAATAATAATTTATTCTATTTAACTCATCGTTCGAAGAAAAAACTTCTTTTTCTCAGAACCGGGATTTAAAAGTTCTATTTAAAAGTTCAATTTAAAAGTTCAATTTAAAAGTTCATTCAAATCCAAAGTAATAAAGATAAACACAAAGATTCTTCAAAAATCTGAATCAATTTTCTTTTAAAAATCTAAAAGCCAAAATTTGATCCATTAGATTAAAATTGTGAAAACGTTTGTTATAAATTGTTTGCTTTACTATATAGTAGCGACACCTCCAAGAATCGTATTCTGGTTTTTGAACTTATATAACCAATGTAGAAAATGATGACTTCCTTCCTCCAATCTCTCAATTAACTGCCTCCCCCAATCTCTTCGACATAAAGAAACAAAAAAATTTTATTAATGTTTAAAATTTCTGTTTAAAAATAGTCTTAATTAACCTAACTGAAAAGTTTTTGCAAGTCTTTTCTCTCTTATGTTCAGGCCAAATACATTTTAGATAGAAATGCTACTGTAAGATGATACTTCTTATCGAAAACTGAATAACAACAAGGTGAATAAGAAGTGAATAAAACGTGAAGTGAATAAATAAGAAGTGAATAAAACGGATGAAAATAAGGGTATACGTATTCTATGACTTTCAAAATATGAATATTTACATGCCAATCTTACTTGAACAAAAGTTTCCAAAATACACTTCGCAAAACAATAAAAATTACTATCAACGGCGAGGACAATTTCGTTTTCATCGAAAATAGATTTTGTTTCACTGATAAGCAACATACTAAATTGCGTTTACGTTTAAGCTAAAACAATCTTTGCAAAATAAAAGATCTCTCTGCAAGAATCATTAATTCTACCAGAGTGATGAACAACGTAAACTTACTTTTGATTTTTCTACGTGAATTCAAGACTGTGAATTAAATGTTCATTTCAGATCAAAGTATAATATATATATATATATATATATATATATATATATATATATATATATATATATATATATATATATATATATATATATATATATATATATATATATATATATATATATATAATAATAATAAAAAAGGATCGCAGGAAACGAAGATAGCATATTTTTTTACTATATTAAACAACTAATCAAGGGGTTTTTACTTCTTTAATATCACTAAATGAAATACAAATAATAAATCATAAATTATAAATTTATTAGGAATTTTTATACAGTTAACGTTTCGACCATATTTGGTCATTATCAAGACTCCTGTAATGAATAAAGATATAATAATATCATATATATATATATATATATATATATATATATATATATATATATATATATATATATATATTATATAATATATATATATATATATATTATATATATATATATATATATACACTGAATGACACAAAAAAAAAATCCCAATATTGTACGAAAAGCAAAAGCTAAATTTTTTTCTATTATTTCTGAAGCGAATACCGCAAAGCAGCATTGTCATAACAGCTGGTGCGAATGCTGTTGCGGATGCGAAGCTTCGCTCCATCATTAAAATCCAATGAATAAATATCAAGCTCACCTTATTTTGAAATGAACAACGAGATTTTAAACAACAAAAAAGCTGATGAAACATTT
>SEYY01021465.1:100000-105000 GCA_009176605.1 Armadillidium nasatum
ATATATATATATATATATATATATATATATATATATATATATATATATATATATATATATATATATATATATATATATTATATATATATATCATGTGAACTGTTTTCCCATCATAGGACCATTTTACTACTGTGAAGAACTGGATATTTATTACTGTCATACATCAGAATGTTACTGGTACAAACATCATCTTCACACGAGCTGTTGTAATGTAACACATCCTTGTCCTCTTTGCTGCTACAACAGTATTGATGAAGTGGTGTGTTATGAACAAATGAACTGTGAAAAACCACAACATCCTTGTCTCTATTAATAATAATAATAATAATAATAATAATAATAATAATAATAATAATAATACTAATAATAATAATAATAATAATAATAATAATAATAATTGATTTAGATAATAATAATTGATGATTAGATAATTGATTAATTATTATTATCTCATCAGAAAAAAATTAAAATTCGTAAGCTATTGTTATAATACTTAAAAATTTATTCTTTTTAAAATTTTAATTCAAAAAAATGATTGGTCTTTAAATTAATTAAATAAATGTTTTTAATTCTCTTATTTGATTACTTCCATATATATATATATATATATATATATATATATATATATATATATATATATATATATATATATATATATATATATATATATATTATATATATATATAGATATATATATATATTTTATGTTACATTTTTAATTTTTTCACAAAAAAATCTAGATTTTTAAATTTAGCGTTAACGTGAGTTCAGTTCACAATATCTTCAAAATCTCCATAAGTATTTTAATTAATATTGTTATAATTCCTGGTAAGAAACGTATACATTTTGGTAAGTTTAATTTCACCTTTATTTCCATGTGTGCAGCTCTGAAACCAAACCTTGAAAGACTTTTCATTTAACAGTATGTAAGCAAAGGTAGAACTTTCACTGACAGAGTTCTTAACAAGTATTAATATTAGTCTTACTTCACACAGTGTTTCTATACTCACTCTCATACTTTCTGCGTCCAACTCTACGACCCCAGACTTAACCGCAATGCTCAATCTTACATGTACTCTACTAGTAAAGTCTGGAACACACTCACTTCATCTATTTTCCAACTTCCTATGAGTTACACACCTTTAAAAGCCGTGTATCTGAACATGTCGGCCTTTTAAATTGACCCGATTTCTGAATTGCTCCTTTACTCTGGTGGTAACTTGGTAGGCCTTTGCCCTTTGCTCACGAGAGGTAATATACATATATATATATATATATATATATATATATATATATATATATATATATATATATATATATATATATATATATATATATATATATATATATATAAATAGGGTGTTGTAGAAGTGACGTTTCAAGACGTCTATAAAATGCTCAGAAAACTTAACAAATGGCAAGTTCATTTTTCAAGTATTTTCATCAATCATGTTGTTGTAACTTAATGAAGAGGAATTTTTTTTTAGATTTGTTTAATATTAAATAAAGGTTAAAATAAATAATCAAAATTTTTTAAAATCTGCATTTGAAATCTTAACATCTTTAGTATAAATATAAGAACAAAAAGAAAAGAGTTAATATAATATAATTTTGCCAAAAAAGATACATTGTTTATTTTAAATTATTAATAAGTGATAACAATATCATTATGTCCTGCATCTGCTTATGTCTAAATTTATTTTTTTCTTAAAATAATCGTCATAGTAATCGTCATAATAATCATGCTGGTGCTCTATAATAATCGTAGTAATCGTCATAGTAATCATCATAGTAATCATCATAATAATCGTCATAGTAATCATTATAGTAATCGTCATAGTAATCATCATAGTAATCATCATAGTAATCATCATAGTAATCATCATAATAATCACTATAGTAATCATAATAATCATCATAGTCGCAGTCACAGCCTTCCAACTTCTCGTAGCAAACTAATCTTCTACAGTTGTTGATACAAGCAATTGGACACCTGAATGAACGAGTGGGGGAAGTTCTAATATGATAGGAACAGTATTGCCAATATCCACCGGTGTATCCGCACAGATAATCGTCCACATCAACACATCTGGGGTAACGTCCTTGAATAATAAAGATAAATATATTAAATGAAAAGCAAATGTTATTCAGATATTGAATAATAATTCATTGAAAAACATATATATATTATCATATATATATATATATATATATATATATATATATATATATATATATATATATATATATATATATATATATATATATATATATATATATATAAAAATATATATATATATATATAAATTTTAAAAAAAATTATTGTTTTTCTAAAAAAAAAAAAAAAAAAAATCTTCAAGAAGAAAATTTTCTTCTTTAAGCAAGGAGCTGGAAACCCCTTGCTATTATATTTTTTTTCCTCTGTCTATTTGAATGGTGGCTTTTAGTTAAAGATTGAATTCCTTCAACACTATCTTGCAGTGAGGCAGATAACTATATATATATATATATATATATATATATATATATATATATATATATATATATATATATATATATATATATATATATATATATATATATATATATATATGATTTCAATAACATCACCATTAAGGACTTTTTTCTAACTTGGAAGATATAGATAGTGGTCATCTTCATTTCCTCTATTCTCAACAACGTCTAAAGATAATGCACCTCCCAACCCATATATCTGAGAGATAAAGTAAAAGTACGAGACAGTTTCTTAACTTTTAATCCTTTCCGTTATACTGCAAAGAGTTCCTCCAATCACTTTCTTTTCTCTTTAGCATGTTTTGTCTTATCAAGATTTTTACAGGAATGGTCTCACTCCCACGGAGAGGAGACGTTTTAGCTTTTCAATACTGCAAAGTGATCTGACCTGAGTTCTCACTTCATGGATTTTGTTTGCAATGTTTTTGCAGTAATTTTCTCTGACACAGAGTCGTACACTCAGCTTTCTTTTCCTTAAAGTGAAAGTCAAAATCTACTTTTGACTCTGCTAATCGCAACAGGAATTTTGCCTTCAAGAATTATCTTAGTTTTCAAGCTGGTTCTTAACGTTATTTCTGGCAATTTGTGGAAAAAAAAGAAAAAGAAATAGATATAAAAAGATAACGTCAACGTTAACTTTGATTTTTTCTCTTTCTTTCTTTATTTTCTTAGAACGACACAACTACTTCCTTTCCTTCTGCTGAAACTGAACTCTTCTCTTATGCCACTGCTTTTAATTATACTTAAGGAGATTCCTGGGCCATACCTCCGGTGCTAACACAACAGAGAAAAGGGAGAACATTGTATATATATATATATATAAGTGTGTAGGTATGTGCATAGGAAGCCTGAGTGATTCTGAGGTACAGCTCTCGGAAAATTATCAAAAGAACGCTGATGACATTGCTTTAAACCCAGTAAATGGGTGAATATATATATATAATATTAAATTATATATATATATATATATATATATATATATATATATATATATATATATATATATATATATATATATATATATAATATGCATGGAATTGTAAAACTGTACTTACTTCGGGGAGCTGAAGATACAGGATGGAGAAACAAAGTCAAAAGCATCCCCAAACAAAAACAAAATTCAAATATTTTCTTCATTGTCCTAAAACAAAAACAAAAAACTTTATTTTGGGTATTATTATAAATATTTTAGGTACCAATAATAACAATAATAATAACAGTAACAACAACAACAACAACAACAATAACAACAACAACAACAACAACAACAAATGGAAGCCTTTTACCTATTAACTCAGAGGAATAGCTTCATTTAGAGGGTCTTGATCCTTGGCTCTTCATGCAGTGAAATGACGCAGTTTTTTGCGAGTTTAAAGACTTAAGCGAAGGTCGTCTCTCCTAAATGATGGGATTTATGTTCTAACTGTGACAACTTGTTAACTTAACATAAAAGGAAGAATTATTAGCAATTGTAGTTTCCACACACAAACACACACACACAAACACACACACACACACACACACATATATATATATATATATATTACAACGGAAACTGCTCTTTTGAACTCTCTGGTCGCATACCTCCTCCATTGAAAAGAGCTCGTGCTACTCGCTTTTCTACAGTCTCATGCTTTCTCTGTTCAATTCTCAGACCCAAGACTTAACAGCTATTCTCAGTCTTGCATATGCTCTATGTAAAGTCTGGAACACTTTCCCTTTATCTGTTTCCCAACTTCCTTTGACTGTGTATCGAGACATGTCAGCCTTTAATTTTTTTTTTCAACCGGAAATTTGTAGGCCCCGGATTTTGACCAATATATATATATATATATATATATATATATATATATATCTATTATATAATATATATATATATATATATATTATATATATATATATATATTGATAAAATTAAATAATTTACATGAATAATATATTATATGTCTATATAAATTTTATATAAAACTAAAAATGTACAATATTTTTTAATATGTGGAAATGTTTCTACTAGCCACACAGTTTTGTGCCTTTTAAACTCAGCCATAATTATGCTGCTACTACTACTACTACTATAATAATAATAATAATAATAAAAATAATAATAATAATAATAATTAAATTATGCTTGTAAGAATAAATTTAAAATAATGATCATTGTAGTTATTAACATTCTTAATTATGTAAATAATCAGCATACTTGAATTAATAATAAGAATATTAATAATTATAATCTTGATAATAATAATAAAGGAATTTCAATATTTTAAAGAATAAAAATATGAGTATAATAACAATATTGATAACTGCAAAAGAAGTATGGTAAAGATTCTATGTCAGTAATACTAATAATTATAATTTTAATAATATTATTTTTTTTTTTAATTACCTGCCAAGTTGTATGTTGGTACCTACAAATCTAAAATTTTCATGCCAAAAAATGGTTCGAGCCTTTTTTGACCCTTTCATACTTTTGAGGATGAAAA
>SEYY01021466.1:2500-17500 GCA_009176605.1 Armadillidium nasatum
TCAAAGTGTCAAAAACCACCATCCATGAAAGGCGAAAAGTATTCAGAGAAAAATACACTGAGAAGATCTTGGAACGAATTTATATACCAGAGAAGGAAGCTGTTGTAGTTCATTGAGACGGAAAACTTCTACCAGACGTTCTAAAGACAGAGCAGAAAGAACGAATAGCTGTTTTAATTTCTTATAGTGAAAATGAACAACTGCTAGGAGTTACTGTAGCAGACACAAGCACTGGTGAAGAACAAGCCCTGGCTGTTTATGAGTGTCTCGAGGAATGGGGTGTCTCCCATACTATCAAGGCAATGTGTTTCGACACCACTGCATCAAACACAGGAAGGCTCAAAAGGGGCTTGTACAATTTTGGAAAACATCTTGGGTAGAGAGCTGCTTTACCTAGCTTGCCGCCACCATATTCTTGAAGTCATGTTGAGAGGTGTTTTCGAATGTAAGTTCGGATCAACAACTGGGCCTCAACCCGATATATTCAAGAGATTCCAAAATGCATGGGCGAAGCTCAACAAGAAACAATATGACTCGGGTATCATCAACGAAATTGTGAAAAGACATCTACCTTCTGAAGTAATTGCCAACATAACTGCGGATTGTAACACTAAACTCACGGAATCACAACCCAGAGACGATTACAAGGAGCTCTTACAATTGGTATTGGTGTTTGTAGGAGCAATGAATGGAACGGAAGTGGAATTTAAATCTGCAGGTGCCATCAGTCATGCCAGGTGGATGGCCGAGGCCATCTATTGTCTGAAGATATTTCTATTCAGCTGACAATTCAAACTGAGTCATGAAGAACAACATGCCTTAGAAGCTGTCTATTTTTTTCGTTAGAGTGTATTGCAAAGCTTGGTTCAATGCCCACAAAGCACACTTGGCTCCCAAGCAAGACTTTGACCTCTTGCGAAGTTTGTTGGACTATCAGGAGATTGACAAAGATATCTCTGAGAGAGCTCTGGAGAAATTCCCAAACCATTTGTGGTATTTCAATGCAGAATTGGTAGCCCTCGTGTTCTTTGATCCCTCAATTTCAGACGAAGAAAAATCGGAAATGGAGAACAAAGTCCTAAATGAGACCGAGACCGAGACAGAAAATTCAAGAACTGTAAACCCCAAATTTTGAAGACACCAGTTGGAAGAACTGGTTAATGCAGGGTTATCTTGTTTAATTATCAAGGGGACCATGAATTTCTTTGAGCGCTTCCATATTAACGTAGATTTTCTCAGAGAACCCCCAGTAGCTGGCCTGAAAATATACATTTTAAGTAAGAATTGGGGATTGTGAAGTCACTAAAGGTTGTTAATGATGTGGCAGAACGAAGAGTGAAATTAATTACAGACTTTAATAACCTCCTCACTCAAGATGAGGAGCAGAAACAATGTTTTACAGGTAGTACACAAATGCCGAAAGCTGTATCCTGATGTTTAAAAAATCACTTTGAGCAAACATTTAGAATAAATTATTCATTATTTTATCCTTAAAGATTGCAAACGATGCAATGTCACTCTCCTTTCTTATTAAAATACATTGAAAATGTAAAAACAAAAATATTCTGTCATTTTATTCCATCATAATTAATTTCATACTTTGAAAAATATTAAATAATTCTCATCATAAGTTCGTTAATAGAGGTTCCTAGTCACGTTTTTGATGACAAAGGCTGTTATAGCTCGGTTCGACTATAAGTAGAAACAAATATGTATATAAAATAAATTAATTAGAACAATATTGCCTATGATTTGAGACATAAATCATGAGAAAATAAATGAGAAGTTTCAGAGATACGGCACAAAGACGTCGCTAGCCAGACAAAAATTCGAGTGTTTTGAAACTTTGAACGCCCAGCGGCACGGGTTAACATGCTCCAATCGTGCTCCAACTTTGACTATCGAAAAATCTGCAAAGACTGATCATTTTGTGGGGTTCCCATTGACAAGGATATGTCAATTCTAACTTTGCTTCTTCATTAGATTTCCAAGACAAGACGTTCCCATTCCCAAATAATATTATATATATATATATATATATATATATATATATATATATATATATATATATATATATATATATATATATATATATATATATATATATATATATATATATATATATATATATATATATATATATATATATATATAGGGTTCCCATTGACAAAATTCGGGAAATAATTTTCTCGTCCCTATCACTGCGGTCACCCTAATTTGAGGTTGGGCTGAAAAATAACGCCTGCTGATGCCTTGCTAAGCAACGAAAACAAGTTCAAACTTTCGTTCGGAAGATTTAAGCTTGTAGAATAGATTTGACACCCAAATGGTATAGTTATTTGGTTCCATTGTTGCGCAAGTGATAGAAAATGGAAGCTAATAATGATACCTTGTTGAAACAACGTGCAGTGATTGAATTTTGCCTGCCATGGTGTACTGAATTTCTTCAAAACATTGTAATGGGAGATGAAAAGTGGGACCAAAACTACGATCCAGAAGGAAAACGAGCCTCTATGGCAGGGGGTGGGAATCCTATGCCAACGGTGGATACTTTTTTTTGCTCATTAACAGTTTTGAATATCTTTTGATTTTTTAATTTCTTTAAATATAAAGAAATATATTCTCTATTTTGGAAATAATAATAATAATAATAATAATAATAATAATAATAATAATAATAATAATAATAATAATAATAATAATAATAATAATAATAATAATAATAATAATAATAATAATAATAATAATAATAATAATATATAATAATAATATATATATATATAATATATATATATATATATATATATATATATATATATATATAATATATATATATATATATATATATATATATATATATATATATATTGCCTGCAAGGAGGAAAATTTTATTATATTTTTGATCGGCACTCCTAAATGGTTCACCACCCCTGCTATATTGGAATTCAAGACACACAAGCTCACCTAAAGTACGAAAGCTTAGACTCAAACCTCGGTTGGTGGACTCACGCAGACAGCACTCTGGGATATGGAGAGCCTAGTCTATTCGGAAGATCTGCAAAAGGAAACGAATGTAAATTCTGATCATTATTGTGAAACTCTCTAGGAACTGAAGAGCCGCATCCGTTGAGTAGGACCAAACCATATCGATTTCTTCCTGCATCACAACAAGCTCGACCACACTGTAGTGAACAGAAGCTTCTACTCTTGAAATTCGAGGTCACTGATCACTCATCCTTAAAGTCCTGATATGGCTCCCGGTAATTTTAAGTTCAAAGTTGAAGGTGAGTCTCCGGGAAGCGAGATTTGGTTCTTCTTTTCAATCGGTTTCGAGAAGTCAGTTCAACGTTTGCAGAAATGTATTGATGTTCCAAGAGATTAGGTTGTAAAATAATATGAAATATGACATGTTCATTGAATAAAACTTTTGACCTTCTTTAGCCCTTTGTTTTATTACCTTATCTGCAGTGTATGAGATTTTACAGCAGAACAGGCGTTACTTTTCAGCCCACCCATATATATATATATATATATATATATATATATATATATATATATATATATATATATATATATATATATATATATATATATATATATATATATATATATATATATATATATATATATATATATATATATATATATATATATATATATATATATATATATATATATATATATATATATATATATATATAAACGGGGGAAAATGGGTCAAAATCATTTTTTTTTTTTTTTACATTTTTTTGGGCTTATTTAATCATTTATTTTATTTTTTATACTATATTATGGTACTATAACATGTAATGTAGTTTAAGGTGAAAATTTGTGAAAAACCTTATCCTATAATTTTAAAAAAAAATTTTATATTTCAGAAAATTTGTTAAAAATTTGAGGCCATTTTTTTTGTAAAACATTAAGATATTGGCGAGAGAAAATCGTAATACTTAGGAATATTTAGGCAAGAACATCCATTAATAACATCCCTAAGGTAAGCTATACTTAAATATAATTCAAATTCAATGCGTAGTTTTACGGAAAAACATTGATTTTTACTCTGGGGTAAAATGGGTCATTCACTTTTTGAAATAATAATACAGTTTTAGTAATGATTTTTTTTTTATTCTTCAACTTACAGATGCCACGTCACTATGAAAAGAAAGAGGGGACAAGAATAATTATGTATAGGCAGGATGATATTGCCAGAGCCATGATTGATGTTCAAGATGTAGATCCTTGTAGATGTAGATGTTCAAGATGTAGATGTAGATTGATGTAGATCCTGGAAAAAGTGTGTCCTTGAAAGACCTGCAAGATGCCTCTACATTAGGTACCAACCAGAGAGATACACCTCAAGAGGAGATTCAAGATCTGCCTAAACTTCCTGACTTAGAAGAAAGTTTTGATGAAACATCATCAGAATTTAATATTGGTGACTGTTTTAGTAAATTTCCAGCAAGGAAAACTTAAACCATACTTCTATGTTGGAAAAGTACTAAGCCAAATTGATGATAAAGTAAAAGTAAAGTTTCTGCGAAAAGCTGAAAGAGGGAAGCATAATGAAAATGAGATCGCTTTTAAAGACCCAGAGAATGTAGATATATATGACATTGAGAAAGGTCAGATAATGAAGAAAATGATAATCAAGGACATTAGAAGAGGATTTATACTTTTTAGAAATACCTGCAAAGGACTAACAGTAAAATAGAAAAGGAAATTCATGAGTGACTCATTTTACCCCAACGCCATTTTTCAAAAATGGCATTTTTTATAAATTTTTTAAAAATAGTCAAAGTAGGTTATAGTATATTTTTTTACATTTTTTATGTGTATAAATGATGGAATTAAATTCGTGAATGGTTATTAAAACATTTCTATAGCACATTATTTTTTACACCTACTTTTATATGAAAATTTTGAAAAAAGTGACCCATTTTCCCCCGTTTTACGGTATATATATATATATATATATATATATATATATATATATATATATATATATATATATATATATATATATATATATATATATATATATATATATATATATATATATATATATATATATATATATATATATATATATATATATATATATATATATATAAACAAACTCTAGAAACTCTCACAACTTATATCTTATACAGGAATCGTGCAAAATCTATCCTTCGAAACACTAAAATCTTTTTTCTTCCCAGAAAATGCAATAATCTTTCTGGTTCCTCTTCTTTACGTTCTTTCTGGCATTTTGCAAAAAAAGTCAATTCTAACTTTGCTTCTTCCTCTTTCCCTTCTTTAGTATCTTCCGAAGGCATAACTGCTGTTTTACCATCTTCTTAACTCTTCTCTCAAAGTTTTGCTTCTAATTCAACCTTAGACGATTCAGGAGCTATACCTCCTCCTTCAACCCACTCCAACTCATTTATGCCTAAAATGAGAATTTCTTCTAAAGACGTTATTTCTGCTCTCTCTGAGCTTAATACTAAGAAGGCATATGGTCCCGATGTTATTCCTCCTGTGGTTCTCAAAACTTCGATTGATAGTACTATACTCATATCTTCGGGACATAAAAATATGAAAGATAAAATCTATTGACTATATAACTATAGTACTATCAATCGAATTTTTCAAAACACTAAAAAGAAAATATATGACCCTACTCCTCCATCAAATTTTTCAACCGAACATGCAACTTTAATACCCCCCCTATTCAAAGGGTCTTCTTTCACTGAGATTTCTACTTAAATTCACCTTCAACATGCAAATCATTTTTCATTTTCCTACAACTCTAAATAGTGTGTGTGTCTGCAGTGTTCCTTGCGACACCTGTGACTCTTTTTATGGTGGCGAAACCATAGACTCTAAATTTTCGTATTTCCCAACACCTTAATGATGTAAAGAAAGGTAATTACAGTAATTCCATTTTCAAGCATACCATAGAAAATGGACACAGAATCAATTGAGATGACTCAAAAAATGATTTTCTCTTCTAACAATAAATTACTCAACCAACTCATTGAATCTTTTTTCATTTCCACCAATAAGAATTTTAACACTTCCAAGGTTTTTTTTTCTCTAAATGATAACACAGTCAATTAAATTAGGAAGACCATACGCAAGTCATTTCCGTGCTTTTTGTTTTGTTTTTTGTTTTTTTTATCGTACAATTCGTGGAGTCACCCTTCCTCTTTCAACTTTTTATACTATCTTGCCAGTTCTGAAGAGGGCTTGAGGTTAACAAGCCGTAACGTAAACTATGCTATCTAAATTTATCATCTTTTTAATAAAGTGGCTTTTGAAAATTATTTATATATATGGAGCATGAGCTGCTGAATGTTCCTTTGTGCCTAATCTATATATATATATATATATATATATATATATATATATATATATATATATATATATATATATATATATATATATATATATATATATATATATATATATATATATATATTATATATTATATTATTTATATATAAAGTTGATGGATTTTTATATCCTTCGCACCTCTTTAATTTTAGAGTATTTTTTTCCTAATTATTAAAAGTGATAAAATATTAATTTTAGTTTCTTGCTCTTCTTCTAGTCTCGAATAATATAAATTTAAAGAGAAATTTATTTTTATTTCTAATTATCAAAAGTTCAATTTTATTATTTAAAAAGTAATTAAGGTTACACAAAACTCCGGCCAGAGAGCCGGAGAGAAGAGGTCTCCGACAGGAGACGGAGCTCTGGTGCATCACTAATAAATAATAATAATAATAATAATAATAATAATAATAATAATAATAATAATAATAATAATAATAATAATAATAATAATAATAATAATAATAACCTGTATTTGATAAGCAGTAACTTTCTGAGGGGCAGTTTTTGGATTTGGATTTACTTCATTCAACTCTTGTTCTTCTAATAGCTTTAATTCCTTTTTCTTCTGTAATTCTGCTTGCTTCTTTTTCTCTTTCTCTTCCTAATATATATATATATATATATATATATATATATATATATATATATATATATATATATATATATATATATATATATATATATATATATATATATATATATATATATATATATATATATATATATAATATATATATATATATACCCCTTCCAACCTCAATGACAAACCTTAATCATCATAAATTGGTTTTACTGTTGGCCTTCTAATGCATATTACTCAATAGCAATTGAGCATTTTCAGTAGCAAGGAAAAATAGCCTTGAAATTAAAGTAAAATAATGTGTGCAGAGTGTAGTTTCTAAGAAGTGTCTGAGTTTGAATTCTTGCAAATCCCATTGTAACAAAATGAATAATTAGTGTACCAAATATATTTTAAATATACTACCTCACAAAATTAATGCACCATTATTGTAGGATTTATATTTGAAGTGAAACGATTAATATGATGATTCGATGTATTTAGGGTAAGTAAAAGTCATGCTAAACCTAAGGAAAGGTCATGGTAAACATATTTGAGTTAACATGATGATATTCCAAATAATTATCCAACAGTACTCAAAAATGAAGAAAATAATTATGCAGAGCTGGAAAGAAAACAATGCGCTGTGGAAAATCATTGTTCCCATCTTGAAACTTTTTGTAACAAAAGACAAAGTGAAAAGTAAAGGAACTGCTAATGAGAAGAAACTCCCAGTTTTACTGTAATTAGATGTCTCCATAAAAAAAAACCGCAAACACAATCAACTTTACTTGAATTACATTACAAAAAAAAGTAAAAAGTGAAATATAGGTGATAAACATACCATGAAAATGAACTATTACATAGATGAAATACATGTAGATAATCAGCCTTTCATATAGGTGGGAAAAAAAAAAAATGGTTATAAAAGGATACTGTCCCACAATATGAACTTCTATCAAAAATTTATTTCTTTGAACTTTAATTCCTGATATATATAATGAAGTCAAAGATAAAGTCAAGTCTAACCTAAATAAAAGTGAATGTGTCACTAACATCTGACATTTGGACATACTCCTACAACAATGGAAGTTTTATTAGTCTCTCCAGTCACTACAAATACAGAACTGGAAACACCATTTTTCATCCATATACTGCAACTTGTTATATAAGAATATATTATTACTCAAAGGTAAGCCATATCAAAGATAACTCAAGAAAAATTGTTGATCACATTCACAGGTGAGCTTAAATAAGTTAAAAAAAAAAACTCAGGGGGCATAAAATGATACAATAATAATAATTAGATGTAATAGTTATGTGGAATTCTACATACTATATGTTAGAAAAATTATTGGAACAAAGTAAATTCATAATTATTTATGGTTCTGAGTTAAAAAATAAATTTTGAACCAAAATGTTTCAACCACTTCAGTGGGATTTGATGGAATGTAATTCATTTATTACAGCCTTTTTAGGTGTTAACACAAGTGACAAGTTCTAATAAAACAGGCATGTCATTTGTAATTCCTGCTACAAAAGAATAAATGCACTGAAAAACAGTCTTTGAAATTTCAAACAATGAAAATAAAGTTCATAATTCAATTGAAAGAAGATTTAGATAGAAATTGCGACAGTGTTGAATTCTCGATATAAATTAAAAACATCTGAACATCTTGATCACAAAATTTAACTTTCTGGTTTCAAGAAGTGTTGAAATCATTTAATGATACCTCAAGGAGAAAAAGAGTAAAGTCCAATTCTGGATAATATATCTCCCAAGTTCTGACTTAGATATGGAAATGATAAGTGATACTTTACATTCATCAAATACTAGAAAAGGAAAATGAGTAATTATGGAATGTTTAAAACCCTCTGAAGAAAATGGTATTCCTGTAAAAACCTCAAAAGGACAAACAACAGACAGGGAAGAAAGATGAAAAATAAAAGGAAAAAAAGGTCAAAATAGAAAAAAATAGACAAAATAATAAACATGGAACTTGGTAACTACTTTAATTTATCACAAGTATTAAAATAGCCAAGCAACATGTTAAGTAATCATCAAAAGGTCTTAGCTACCTTAAATTATTTTTTTTATTTTATCAAGGCGGAAAGAGCAAAAAGAATTAAATCCAACAATATTTGCTGAAAGTACTCATTGACCCCCTCAATCCAGTGTCAAGATTGAATGGAAGTTTAACTAAACTGGCAACATCAACATCTCCAAAAGAAATAGACTTGCACTTGAAATGTGATATGCTTTTAATTTGCAAAATAATTTGAAAATTTCAATTTTGAGTATTAATTTGTTTAAATCTGTTGAAGTATCAATTTAACTAAAATTTAAACATTTAAACTTGAAATAAATATTTAAGAAATTAATTATGAATTCTGATGGAGAATATTTGTTTCACCAATTGATGAAAAGTAAAAATTACAATTTATTGATATATTACACAGATTTTAAATAAAAATCCCTTAACTAATTACAGTATATCCCCTGTATTATTTCAAGATTATAAAAAATAATGAAAAATGTATAAATTTCAACATCACATGCCATTCAAGTATTAAAAACAATAAGGTTTATTAAAAGGATCCACCAATAAAAATAGAAATATCTCATATTTATATACCACCTGCTTTATGTGTGTACATTAATATTTCCTATAGCAATATAAGATTTTAGAGCAAAGTATTTATAAAGCTTTTTGAAGGAATTAATCTATATGAAGCTAAAATATAAATTTTATACACCCTCATACCTGACAACTATAAATTGTTATTCTCTAATTTCTTGCCAAGCTACATAGTTTGATTATCTGTATCTAATAAAAGAATCTTATTAAAAATAGTAAAACTTAGAAATAGTGCTCCTCAGAGAACTATTCTTTCCCTCTACCTTTCAAGATGTTCTTTACAGATCTGCCCATCCTTCAAACAACAATACACTAATGATATCTGACTAAATTAATACTCTCTCCACCCCAAGAATAACTAAACAATGTCCTGATCTTTCTCAATCAAACTCCCCAATCCCACTTTCAGCACGTAAAATACCTTTTCAATGGGCAATCGTAAAACTCGTCAAACAAGGAATTAAAACATCTTTTGCATACTTTCTCAAAAAGACTTCAGTAATGAATGGTATGCTGTCACTACCCTTTCAATGTAGAAAAACTAAATATATATATATATATATATATATATATATATATATATATATATATATATATATATATTATATATATATATATATATATATATATATATATATATATATATATATATATATATATATATATATATATATATATATATAATATATATATATATATATATATATATATATATATATATATATATATATATATATATATATATATATATATATATATATATATATATATATATATACAAAACTAATGGTAGTTGTGGAGATGGTGATTTTAATACTGACGGTGGGATTGATGGTGGTGGTATGAATAAAAATAGAGGTGCTTTACAAAATGGGCCTATTAATAAAAATGGACACATTACTAGAAATCAAGATGGAAAGGATACATATAAGGACATGTTTAGTATGAAATGTTTTTACACAAATGCTCAGAGCCTTAGAAACAAAAAAGATGAGTTGACTAGTTACATTATAAAGGAGAATCTTGACATTATTTGCATTACTGAAGCATGGGTTAATGAGGCATTTTACGGAGATTCCCTACAGGAATATGAAATAGAAGGATACTCATTTTACCTATACCAACGTCGAGGAAGGAATGTTGGAGGTGTAGCACTCTATGTTAAAAGCAATATTGAATCAGTGTTAGTAGCTGACATTAAAACAAATCAGGATGTGGAATCTCTGTGGGTAGATATTCTTATGTATAATAAATCATACAGGATAGGAGCATTTTATAGAGCTCCTGATCAGAGTCAAGTATTAGATGAAGAAATGGTGATGGAAATCAAAGTAGCATGTGAAATTAATATTATATATAAAGGAAATTAATGTTAATTGTTAAGAAAGTCATACATAAGGGATTAATTAAACATTAATAAAGTATTTGACTAATGTTATAAGGAAAAATGTGTGCACCTCCCATTATTCAAAGTAAGATATATGCATTAAATACTTTAATTCACAAGTGTTTCATTATTTACTTTTATGAGCAAATGATAAAGGAACATTTTTAACACCAATAAAATTTTTTGTATCGATTGGCCATAAGGGGGGGAAGCAGCCCCCAAATGTTAAATGTTCAATAACTTTTAATAAAATAAGTTTTAGGTAAAAAATGCTTAGAGTAACTCTTGTTTATCAGGCCATTTGGCATAGAATGCATTTTGTTTCACAACTCTATCACTTCTAGAACCAAAGTTATGACCTCTTGAAAAAAACCAAAATTTTGAAAACTCCAAATTTTGGGGGGCTATAAAATCCCCAAAAAAAATTTTAAAAAATTTTTTAACCTCATTTTCTTTGTTTTTAGGTAAAAGACAGTAGACAAACAAAGTTTAAGCAAAATCTAAGACCTAGTGGTGTAATGCTTTGTGTGATTTGTCCTGGATTGATCCATATATATAAATATATATATATATAATATATATAATATATATATATATATATATATATATATATATATATATATATATAATATATATATATATATATATATATATATATATATATCCTAGATGCAGTGAGTCACCCTTTGTGAATCCAGGAAATATATAAATAATGCATATATACCTTTCTCTGAATTTTTTTGCAAACAAGTTTATCATCTTCCTTCCAGAAGAGCGTCTTCAGCTGCCTTTTCTTTTTCTGCTTTTTCTGCTGCTGCTTTTTCAGCTTTGCGAGCCCTTGCTACTACTGCCTTTGTATTCTCTGACTGGAATTTTTTTGGCATACTTTCAGTTTAATTTCTTTTAATAAAATTAAAAATTAATTCTGAAAATTAAAGATTGATAATATAATTCAAAAAATTTCATGAACTATGGTAAAAATTAGGGATGGAGTGGATAGTATTATATTTGTCAGATACCCTGATAACAGATATCCAGTTTTTACTATTGGTCTAAAATTGCCAGATTTTCCTTTAAAATCCAATTAATTGCCAATTTCATTTACAATATATCTATCTACAATCTACAACCTCTCCCAGGAAGGGTTTTCACCCGGTCAGTGGAACCAGCATCTTTCCCCATTCGCTTGTAGAAGTTCTCCCAGAGCCCTCTAAAAGATCATGTTTTTCGGCTCGTTCGTCTCCATGCCGGTCCATGAGTCTTATCCAGACTCTCAGGTAGGGTTTTTACCCTTTCAGTAGGACCAGCATCGTTTTCAAACTAACCTCTAAACACTCTCTCCCAGGGGTCTTCAAAAGATTGTTCTTCTCCGAGCTATGGTTTCCAATGCTGGTTCTGGAGTAGTTACAAGCCGTTGACAGAGTAATCACAAGGCCGGATGGCTAGTCCTGTCGTCCTTGCATTTAGTTCTCTTCACATCCGATCCTGTCGTCGATTTTCAAACTCTTGTTTTTAAATTTTAAATTCTTAATGATAAAGTTTAATTTTTCATTACAAGCCGAAAGTCCATTATCTTGAAAGATTTGTTGCTCCTCTATAAATTTTGAGATATAATTTTATCGAAACTTATTTAATTTATTTTTTTTTACAAAAATTTTTAAAAATATATATATATATATATATATATATATATATATATATATATATATATATATATATATATATATATATATATATATATATATATATGGAGTGAAACCAAAATTTTTACCATATCAAGACTTTCAACTTGACCAATACTGATACCTAAAAATACACTAATACTTATACCAATTCTGAACTTTTTAAGAAATATATACCGTATATATATATATATGATCCCAGTAAGGCTCTAGGGGCCAGCACTCATCTCCATCTAGATCAGTTGTAAATAATTCCATCTTCCACAAACTGTTCCACCATAGGCAGCTGATGTCACCTCAGTGAATCCCCAACTGACTGCATCCATCTCTTCCTGGGTCTCCCTCTCAGCCTTCTTCCTCTTGGCATTCACTCTCACCTCTCCCCTCATAGTTAAATCATTGATATTCATTTTGTTATATTTCAAATTTTTATGTTAGCTGGCCCAAAAACTTGAATTACCATGAATATCAAGTAATCATGAAATTTCAAATTTTTTTTCAGAAAAGCTAATATTTTTGGGCATAAATTTTTTCCTACCTGTGACAAGTTCATGAAATTTTCAGAGGTTGTATAGTTGGGTGAGATACACATTTTTTATTAAGAATAATTTTTTGTGTACCCAACAATTTTGATACTGTGCATGGGTATTTTTAAAAATATTTTTCCTGTGCACAGCATCAAAATGGTAAATATATGTAGGGATTGACCCTGGCTAGAATTTTACTGGGGTCAGGGTCTCACAAATTTAGCCTGGGCCAGGGTTACACATCATGTTTTATTCATATGGAGAAAGTTGGGGGAAATATTTTGCATATTGCTTGATTGACTGGGAGTTTTAATAGACTCTTGTGGCTTCTTACTGTCTCTTTTTTCTACTGTATTAAATGTTGACCATTACTTGCAAAGTTTATATCATGAAACTCAGATTCTACCATGTAAATCAAAGAATGAATACATTTGAAATAATGAACCCTCTGTAAAGATTATTTTTTATGATTGTTTTTGTGAGCGGAATAACAAGCTATCAATACCAAAGCAAATTTTAAATGCAGTAGGAGCCATTACAGAAGAGATACCAAAAAATTTCAGAGCTACGTTCAAAGACGTCGTTCGTTAGTGTAGTGCAACAGGCGTAAACCAAATGTAGCTACAGAAGCCTAAAATCTAACTAAAATTGACAAAATTATTGATCAAAATCTCTTTAAAATTATTGAATATTATATACTATAATATTATTAAAATAATTACTTAAAATGTTAACAAAATTTGAATAAAGAAATTGTAAATCTTTCTATTTCAAAAATCAAAGGAAGGAGAAGAAGTCAGAAGAAGAAAAAAAAGTTAAATATTGCTCTGAAGTATTGCATGACGTCACAGAATGTTCTACAATATTTTGACTTTTGGCCATAGTAAAGATATTACTTAAGCCGTCTTCTTTGTGTCAAAATTTACCCTTATCTTCAAACTCCCGCGTAAACTTAGCAGTGTGACAGGCGTAAACCAAATGTAGCTACAGAAGCCTAAAATCTCCCTACCATAGATATTGACAAAATTTTTGATCAAAATCTCTTTAAAGCCTAAAATCTCCCTACCATAGATATTGACAAAATTATTGATCAAAATCTCTTTAAAATTATTGAATATTATATATTATGATATTATTAAAATAATTACTTAAAATGTTAACAAAATTTGAATAAAGAAATTGTAAATCTTTCTGTTTCAAAAATCAAAGGAAGGAGAAGAAGAAGAAGAAAAAAATAAAAGTTATTAAATATGCTCTGAAATATTGCATGACGTCACAGAATGTTCTACAATGTTTTGACTTTTAACCATAGAAAAAGTATTACTTAGTAATTTAAAATGGCTTCGTAAATAACAAAGGCTTTTTTGATAATTCACAAATATTTTTAAATTTCTTTATTTATTTTACTGATAAAAGTTTTGAAGGAAAAACCATATTTGTTCAAAAAATTGCTTAATTAACGATGTGGTAACCTATATGTTTAAAATAGGCAACTTTCAGGACGAACTTCATTAGAAAATAGTCGTTAAGTTTGAATTTAAACTCGTATGCAAAGAGGATTATCCCCGTTTTGTCTATGAATCTCCCTATCCATCCGACCTACTGTATATACGTTAGCATATATTTATATTGTTTTGACTTTTGAGATTAGTCAAGTGCTACAAGAATTGCAGTATTTATATCATTGTGGTTTTGTTAATTCTGTCTGATTCTGAATTTGTTAAACAGTAAATATTGTTTAAAATTGAGTTATAAAAACTTGCAGCTGAATTATGCTCAGTTTATATCTAAGAACCTTGATCTGAAAGAGAAGTGTCGAAATTAG
>SEYY01021467.1:15000-17500 GCA_009176605.1 Armadillidium nasatum
AATGAGAATTTAGTTAAATTTAGTAAAACTCCGCCCAAATTTTTTATTTTCTTTTAATGTGGATATATGATTTATATAAAGACACAGTAAAAATTGAAATTCTAGTGGAACGAAAACATCCTTTTACACTTCTTATTATAATATTTGATCTAACATTTCATTAACATTGGAAATAAATTTACCATAACAAAATTATTTACGAAATGATCAGGTAACTTAGAATTGTAATTAATTTAAACGAGAATGGAAAATATTGTTTTGTTTTATTTAATGGTTTTAGAAGGGGTTCGTTATATATATATATATATATATATATATATATATATATATATATATATATATATATATATATATATATATATATATATATATATATATATATATATATATATATATATATTATATATTTTTTTTTTTAAAAAAGCTCACATCTCACGGGCATTGCCCTATATCGAGGAGAGGAACTTTTCTAGTAGTATATACCTAGGATCCCGAAGTGGGATCGAACCGGCGCCCTCAAGCACGTGAGTCAGTCACTTTACCGTTTGAGCCACGGTAAACGGCATATATATATATATATATATATATATATATATATATATATATATATATATATATATATATATATATATATATATATATATATATATATATATATATATATATATATATATATATATATATATATATATATATATATATATATATATATATATATATATATATATATGGCCAGACTTCGGATTGAGCCAGCAACATATTTTAAAAACTACTGAACCTACGTAAAAAAGAATTACATTTTTAGAATCCTTGTCGAATTTGAGGTAGGAAACATTGGGAAATAAAAAATAAATTCTTATAATAATAAAGTTTATAAGTAAAGTTTACTTATTTTAAATTCTCGCGAGAATCGTACGTCTGGCAATGTCCGTTTTTTTCAATTTTTTCGAAATTGGGAAAAATGGGAAATACCCCAAATCGTCGACAGGACAAGTTGTTTACAGTATCATCATCACTCACGGGTCGGGGGTACGGGGGGCAGAGCCCCCCGTAGACAAATGTTCGGTATAACAAAAAATTTAAGTTTGTTACGTTATCAGTTTTTTTTTTTAATTTATTTTCAAACATTTTACACTTTTCCTAACTGAAATTCGACAAGGATTCTAAAAATGTAATTCTTTTTTACGTAGGTTAAGTAGTTTTGTAAATATGTTGCTGGCTCAAACCGAAGTCGGACCATATATATATATATATATATATATATATATATATATATATATATATATATATATATATATATATATATATATATATATATATATATAGAGAGAGAGAGAGAGAGAGAGAGAGAGAGAGAGAGAGAGAGAGAGAGAGAGAGAGAGAGAGAGAGAGAGAGAGAGAGAGAGAGAGAGAGAGAGAGAGAGTGCTGTAAGAGTTAATCAACTGATCCATCTGGTAAACTCTCTTTGCTCTTTTTTCAAATAACAATGAATTTGAACAACTGATGTAGTCTCCTACCCGTATAACTTATATTCTTGGAGATAAACTTTACTCTCTTGATCTTTTCCTAACTTCTAATCCATCTGCACATACTGCATATTTCAGGGGGGTGAAAAACTTTCCTCTGTTTCCTTTCAATTGTCTATTAGTAAAATCCTTTCTGATTCCAAATATGTAATAGGATTTTCATAATTCCATACGGTTCCTGTAGCATAGCCTTTTAAAATGACACCTGTCAAATGACCTTGAATTTAGCTGTAAATGAGGCACACAAAAAGAAATTTAAAAAAAAAATTTTTTTTTTTTTGAACATGTTGGTGAATTGTTATAGGAAATTTTATGCTGATTCTAAATATGTAATTAGTTTTTCATAATTTTAAAAGGTTACTAAGATATAGCTACTAAAACATGGAATTATACGTATATTTTACAAACTATTGGGTACTTCTGTTTTGGGTGGTAAAATTTCCACCATATATATATATATATATATATATATATATATATATATATATATATATATATATATATATATATATATATATATATATATATATATATATATATATATATATATATATATATATATATATATATATATATATATATATATATATATATATATATATATATATATATATATATATATATATATATATATATATATATATATATATATATATATATATATATATATATATATATATATATATATATTATATATATATATATATATATCAAGCTCAAATGGGGGAACTCTCTCTGAAAAAAATTAAAAATATAAATATAATATATATATATATATATATATATATATATATATATATATATATATATATATATATATATATATATATATAATATATATATATATATATATATATATATATATATTATATATATATATATATATATATATATATATATATATATATATATATATATATATATATATTATATATATATATATATATATATATATATATATATATATATATAT
>SEYY01021467.1:30000-35380 GCA_009176605.1 Armadillidium nasatum
TATCTTTGAGGAATATTCGGAAGAAAAAGGAGGTTTGCTGGAGATAACAAGAATAATACGGTATACCAGTAAGGGCGGTATACCCTGTCTTTAAAGACACTCTGATGGGAGTGGAGGGGAAGAGGGTCATCTTTGAAAGAGTTCTGATACCAATACTGTTTGGTGTGGATACTGGTGTATGAAAACGAGAGATGAAAATAGAATATAAATGACGAAAACCAAAGTAGTATGGGGTACTGCAGGAAAAACCAGGGTGGTTAGATTCAGAAACAAGAGAATCATAAAAATATAGGGGTAAAACCTATGATTAACAAAATTGTACAGTGAGGTTGAGATGGTAGGTACACGTAGAGAGAATGCAGGAAGGAATAGTGAATAAAAGAGATAAAAGTAGAGGTCTAAGGGCATAGTATCAAAAGGAAAACCCAAGAAGAGGTGGAATGGCAGCATAAGCCTCACTAAGAAGTTATCAGATGACTCGGATGAGAGAACTGATGCATGCAGGTGTTCTGGAGGAGAGAGAAAGATGGAGAGCAATTCTAGCCCGATTAAAAGGCTAACGCGCCTAATCTGGAAGTGAATGCAAGATGTAAGTAATGTAAGATATATATATATTATATATATATATATATATATATATATATATATATATATATATATATATATATATATATATATATATATATATATATATATATATATATATATATGATAGTAGCAAGTCCTTTTGAGGAAGCCATTTTTGAAAAAAAATTGAAAAATAATAAAAAAAATATATAAAATATATATATATATATATACTTTTTTAATTTTTATATTTAAGTAAACTCCAAGTAGCCTCTATATTTTGGGTGTAAGGTGCAATTTGAGGATCCACAAAATTTTTACTGGGGTTCAAAGTAAGATGTTTAAAAAAAGGGTTTTTTGCGAGAATTTTTGGGCTAAAAAACTTAAATTGGGTATTATACCCAGCATATGTCTAATGGGGGGCTCTGCCCCCGTACCCCCGACCCGTGAGTGATGATGATATTGTCGACTACTTTTCCATTTCTACGATTTGGGATATTTTCCATTTTTTTTCCAGAAATGGCTTCCTCAAAAGGACTTGTGCCTATATATATATATATATATATATATATATATATATATATATATATATATATATATATATATAATATATATATATATATATATATATATATATATATATATATTATATATATATATATATATATATATATATATATATATATATATATATATATATATATATATATATATATATATATATATATATATATATATATATAATAATTAAAGTCTACTAACTCACTCGCAGATCAATAACATTAAATATCAGATTCCCCTATAGCAAACTTCAAACTCTGATTTTCAATATATATATATATATATATATATATATAATATATATATATATATATATAGATATATATATATATATATATATATATATATATATATTATATATATATATATATATATATATATATATATATATATATATATATATATATATATATATATATATATATATATATATATATATATATATATATATATATATAATATATATATATATATATATATATATATATATATATATATATATATATATCAGCAGCGTTCTTTAAAGAAAAACATCAATTCCTTTTCACATAAACTAGGTAGAGAACTTTGTCATTTCATGAAAAAGAATGAAAGTAATTTCCAAGAATTGTTTTTCTCTTTCCTTTCAAATATGTTTTCAGTATTCAAGGTAAATATATTTTACGTTTTCTTTTTTTATTATTACAAATTTTACTCCTCTCAGCATGATACAAACGCTCTTAAACAAATATACGATTTTAATTTATTGCATAACTAAATGCATACATACTGTACATAAATATTATTTATATACAGTATATATATATATATATATATATATATATATATATATATATATATATATATATATATATATATATATATATATATATATATATATATATATATATATATATATATAATATAATGTATAGAGAGAGTGATGCAGCAATTCGACGGGCAGAAAGAGATTGGAGAGAGTTATTAAGAGAACTAGAGTTGATGATGAGACGAAAAGCCCTTGACTTCAAATTTTTAAGGAGAGCTATATGGGTGGAACCACTCCAGATGTGTGAAAGGGACAATCAACACCCATATAAAGATCAAATAACTAGGGTGGAGTGAAAAAATTCCGAAGGGGCCTCAGAACACCCAACCTGTTAGAAGTTTGTTTAGAAAGAGAAGTATTGTGGTCCTCCCAAGAAAGATCACGAGAAAAAGATATACCAAAAATATTAAGAACAGATGAAGGTTTGAGCTGTGTGTTTTCAAAGAAAATATCATAGTTGTGTGGAAGATTGTGTCGAGTGGAGAGATGAGGGAACTGAGTTTTTGAGGCATTAAAAACAACCATGTTTTCACTGCCAAAATTTGAAATATGTGAAAGATCAGATGTTAGTTCCCTCAAGTCTACCCTCCTCGAATCTATTAACTGCTATTGGGAGGGACATCTTTCAAACTGAAAGGAGTAATGAAAGGCGGAGTGATTAGTATAGGAGTTTATGGGAAATGAAGTAACAGAGAGAAGATCACTAAGGAAAAATATAAAAAGTGTTAGGAATAGGAAAGATCACTGAGGAACAAAACCATTAATAGATTTAAAGGAAGAACGGTGAGAGTCTTCAGCAGCTGCTATAGAACGACCGGAAAGGAAATTAGAGAGAAGATCGAAGTGATAAGGATAGATATCGAAAAAGAGAAGTTAAGAAATCAAAGCTTTCGAAATGTTTGGCACTACAGCAAAAGATTCACTGAAATGGCGAAAAGCGCAGGACCAATTGTCAGAGAGAAGGGAACGAAGATCACAAGTAGAGCATTACTTACGAAAGCCATTGCCATCAGAGATAAGATTAGAAGAATTGAGACTTTTCCAAATCTTCCTCTTAAGGATAGATTTGAAAACTTTAGAAATTTGAGAGGTTAAAGAAATGGGACGATATTTGGAAAGTTGAGAGGGATCCTCTTACTTCGGCACTGACTGAATGAGTGCACGTTTCCAACAAGAAGGGAAGATTGAAGTAGAAAGACAAAACGAAATAGTTTACCGAGGCAAGGTGCAAGCTCGGCAGCACAAGTTTTGAGAACCACAGGAGGAATACTATATCAGGACCGTACGCCTGCTTAGTATTAAGCTCAGAGACAGCAGAAATTACATCTTTAGAAGAAATTATAATGTTAGGCATAAATGCAAATGCTCTTCAAACGAATAAAATAGAAGAAGATAAGATTTTTTTTCCTTTGACAGAGATAACCAGAACGGACATGTTGTTTAGAAAGTATTGACAAAAATTTTTTAAAAAAGAAAGAAAAAACAAGAGAAAGAAAAGAATATCAAGTAACTTCATTTTTCATATATATATACTCTCCAATCCTCCGAAGTAGATGATACAGATAAGACAATCTCTAGTTCATCTGAAAGCAGTAATGAAGATTTTGTTTTAAAACCCTAGTGGATGCATCAGAAGTGTGGAAAGACGAGGAACAAAAAACGTCATGACACAAAAGTTAGCTACTGCATTAGACAGACGGAATTTGAGCATAATTCTTCTGGCAACAACAGAAGCCCTAAAACACGATATTGATGAGCTTTTCATAAATCTATCGCCATTTCAACGAGCTTGGCAAAAGCTAATAAAGAATCGTTCTAAAGAAATTAAGTCCTCGTTTTAAGAAAATGTTCAAAGTTTTTCTACACTTCACTGGAATGACAAACTGTTAACTTCTTTAAATGTGAGAAACCCAAAAGAAGAAAGATTTCCGGTTGTTTTTACGTATATGAAAATGATAAGCAATTAATTGGAGTTCCAAAATTAATAAACTAATCAGGTAGGAAACAGGTCAGAGCGGTAAGGAATGCAATAGAAAATTGGAAATAGAGACAAGGTTCAAATTCTTTGTAGTGAAACAACTGCATCGAATGCTGGTCAAATCAATGAGGCCGTTGTACTTATTGAAAAAATGTTAAACACAGATATATTGTATTTTCCATGCCGCCATCAAATATATGAATTAGTTTCACGTAGTCCATTTGAATGCAAAATACTACAAGTAACGAAAAATTCTGAAATACCATTCCGAGATAAATGGAAACGCATCAATGTAAATATTATCTCGTTGATCAAGATCTCTTGAAAGCTTTTTCCAAGGAAAAGGAGTTGATTGAAATGCTGAACTTTCTTAATAATATTTTTGGGTTGATATTTGAGTCAGAGCTTAAAAACTAGTCTCCAGGGGCTGTTAAGACATGTTAAGACATGAACTTCAGTTATGTAATAAAGATACGAAGTCCGTTCAATTTCTTTGCATAGTTATTGTGAAAGTTTACATAAAACCATAGTATACATGCTATTCAGAGGAAGCAGCACCAAATCAAGATTTATGATTTTTAAAATCATTAAACATTTCGAAAATATTGATCTCATTATTTATGAAGCAAATCTGAACAAATTAACTCAGCATTTGTAGTGCGTATCAGAAGTAGCGTAAGTTTTATTGCTATTTGATGACAACGTGACTGCTACAACCAAAACGAACATCACACAAAAATTAAGTAACGATTGTTAAAACTATTCAAAGAAAAATATTGTTCCAACTGTTAGAGTAGACGATAAATTCTTTGGTAAGTAGATTTACTCTAATTGCTTAATTATATTATTATTATTATTATTATTATTATTATTATTATTATTATTATTATTATTATTATTATTATTATTATTATTATTATTATTATTATTAAGAAAAACCGTGGATAAATTTATTTAAAAACGGCATGAACCTATTTCTATATTGAAATCAGCACCAATTTCCTGAAAGAATGCTCTTCTACACAGGACACAAAGTATCTCATACGCAATCGCTAAGAGGATTGTTCGGTCTTTAAAAGTAGTGAACGATACAGCGAAAAGAGCCGTAAAGATAATGCAAGACTTTCATAGACGTTTAAATACAGACGAGTAACAGAGAGAGTATTTGTTGTGTTCTGTTTAAGAATATAGATGGATAATCAAAGGCTGTAAGAAACAAACTTTAAAAAGGAATTATCCTCAATTACATGTATGATTATATGAATACAAAAATAATTTAAGCTCTTTTTCCTATTATACATTATTTGTAACTCTGTTTTCATTATCATATATATATATATATATATATATATATATATATATATATATATATATATATTATATTATAATATATATATATATATATATATATATATATATATATATATATATATATATATATTAATATTTTATTTAAATGCTTCATT
>SEYY01021468.1:0-10000 GCA_009176605.1 Armadillidium nasatum
TTTCAAAGGAATTGTTGGAAGAACTAATTACCATTAAACTTAGTCTGATTATTATTTCTAGTGATATTACTGTTCTTTAATTATTACTATTGTTATTATTATTATTATTCCTATGCAAATAACAATGTGAACTAAAAATTTAAACGATAAATGAGTAAATAAAGGTCTCTCTCTCTCTCTCTCTCTCTCTCTCTCTCTCTCTCTCTCTCTCTCTCTCTCTCTCTCATCTCTCTCTCTCTCTCTCTCTTCTCTTCTCTCTCTTCTCTCTCTCTCTCTCTCTCTCTCTCTCTCTCTCTCTCTCTCTCTCTCTCTCTCTCTCTCTCTCTCTCTCTCTCTCTCTCTCTCTCGTGTAGCGAATAAATACAATCATTTTATGCAATTTTTATTTGAAAGTTATTTCATTTTAAATATCATTTTATAATTATCTTTAGTACTGATTATTATAATCCTTAATATTAATAGAAAATAGATAACCGAAATTAGATGCATGATTCTCACCCCACTCTCTCTCTCTCTCTCTCTCTCTCTATCAAGAGGCTCATTAGAGTTATTATTATTATCATTTTAGCATTTAATTACTGATAAAAATGCGTATTACTTTTTCAGTACTATTAAAATAGTTAATTAACTTACCATCAACTTGGAAAATATGAAGAAGATTTGAAATTGGAAAAATTATCTAAAGAGTATTATTTTTTTATTGATATTATTGTTGTAATCGTCAATATTATCATTGGTATTATTATTTGAATGAGCAACCACTATTCGAAGTATTATTTTTTTACATTAATTTTAATTTATTTAATTGCGTTATTTTACTATTTTCATTACACTTGGTGTTTTATTATTATTATTATTATTATTATTATTATTATTATTATTATTATTATTATTATTATTAAGAATCTTTTAATATTTGCTTTAGACAAAACTAACCACGATGTATTCAAAATATCTCCAAAATCAGGATTGATATTATTGGAGAAGTATGCGGCCGGAGAGTTCGGAAGAACAATTTCCACTGTAATAGCGATGGTATAGAGAGAGTGATGCAACAGTTCAACTGGCAGAACGAGACTGGAGTGAGTTAGTGAGAGCGGAAGAGTTGATAACACAAAATGTTCTGGACTTCATCTTTTCTATGAGAGCTGTATAAGTGGAACCATCTCAAATGTTTGAGGAGTACTTCATAAAGGGGAGAAGAACAACCCTGTAAAGAGCAAGCAACTGGGGTGGCGAAAAAAAATTACGAAGATAAATCAGAACACCTAACTTCTTAGAAGCTTGTTTAGAAAGAGAAGTAATGTGATATTTCCAAAAAGATTATAAGAAAAATGAACATAGGTTTGAGTTGTTTATTTTCGAAGATGTCATAGTTGTCTGGAAGGTGGTGTCGAGTAGAGAGATGGAGGAACTGAGTTTTTGAGTCATTGAAAACGACCATATATCCTTTGCCCCAATTTGAAATACGAGAGAGATAAGAGACTAGTTGCTCCAAGGCTACCCTACTTGAGTCATTTAACTCTGCTATGAGCCGGGTTGCCTTTAAAATTGAAAAGAGTAATGAAAAGTGGAGTCGTCGGCATAGGAGTGGATAGGTGATGAAGTAATAGAGAAGAAGTTACCAATGAAAAGTGTAAAAAGTGTTGGGTATTGGACAGATCTTTGATGAACACCACTATTAATAGATTTAAAGGATGAACGGTGGCCTTCTACAAAACTACTATAGAAAGACTCAAAAGAATATCAGAGATAAGACCACAGAGAGAAGGATAGGTTCCGAAAAAGAAGTTTTAAAATCAAAGCTTTGTGACATACTCTATCGAAGGCAAAATATTCACCGAAATGAGAAGGTCGGAGGACCAAAGCCCTACTGGCGATCAGAGATAAGATAAAAAAATTGAAATGTTTCCAAATCTTCCTTTTAAGGTTGGATTTGAAAACTATAGAAATAACGGAGGTTAAATAAATGGGACGGTAGTTGGAGGGTTGAGGGGGATACCCTTTTTCGGAACAGGCTGATTGAGCGCATGTTTTCAGCAAGAAGGGTAGGCTGAAATTGATAGACATAGACAAAATTGTTTACCAAAGCAGGGAGCAAGCTCGGAAACACAAGTTTTGAGAACCACAGAAAGGATACCATCAGGACCATTTCTTAGTATTAAGCTCAGAGAGAGCAGAAATTACGTATGTAGAAAAAATTACAACTTTAGTATAAAAAATGAGTTGGTAGTGGCTGAAAGAATAGGAATAGCTCCGGAATCATCTATGGTTGAAATAGGGGCAAAAGTTTGAGCGAAGAGTTCAACTTTTGTAGAAGGCAAAATGGAAGTTGTGCACTCAGAAAACACTAGAGGAGAGGGAAAGAGGAAGAAGAAAAGCTAGTTTTTTTTTTTTTTTTTTTTTTTTTGCAAAAGAAGAACCCGGATAATTATTGCATTTAATTAAGACGAATAAATGAGTTCTGGTGTAACGGATAATAGATTTTGCACGATTCCGGGATGAAATATAAGTAGCGTGAGTTTGAAGACAATAATAATCCCTGAAAGCCGCATGCCTTCAGCAAATAGCACAAGAACAAGCGGAGTTAAATTGAGGTTTATTAGGTTTAGGATAAGGAAAAAAAAAATGGATGTATGCCTCCATGCCAGAGAGAATCACCTTGGTTATGCGCTCTGCACATTCCGAGGAACTCCTCCCTTGAGTACAGTTATCATTCCATAGAAAATCAGAGAAGTACAACCACAAGTTAAACCAGTTAGAAGCATGAAGTGCCAGAAACGTCTCCTCGCCGAAGACAAGTGCTGTTCTTGCAGAAGACTTGAAGAGACAGAACAAGATAGAGATAAGGTGATCAGATGAACCCAGAGTCAAAGTCAGGAAATAGTGTAAGGATAAGGATAAGAAGTTAAGAAAAGGCCAAGTCTGTTGGGTTCATCACCAAAAGAGTCAGGGATACGAGTAAGGAGTTGCATCAACTACTCAAGGTTGTTCTGAATAGAAAAGTGGTAGGCGAGTTCACCAGCTGGATCATGAGAACTAGATGAAGCCCAGTGGCGGTTATGAATATTTAAAACCGCTAAAAGGATGATTTCACAGAAAGAGAAAGAGGAAAGAATATGTTCTAATTTGGAGATAAAATAATTGAAGAATTTTTTTATAGTTGGTAGTGTCAGGAAATAAGTAGACCAAAGAAGTGAATTTAATTGTAGAGTTGCAAGAGAGCTTAAACCATAAAGTAGATAATTCAGAAGACTCCAAATCAGATACACGAATATATATATATATATATATATATATATATATATATATATATATATATATATATATATATATATATATTATATATATATATATATATAATATATATATATATATATATATATATATATATATATATTCCTTTTATAAAGCATGATAAGAAAAAATAATTCCAAGTTAAGAAATATATTTGTATAAAATATTTACAAAGAAATATTTAAATATGTATTTTTTAAAACATTAAATTTTAAATACCCTATTTATATATAGTAAAAAATTTAAAAAATTATTTTTTTTTAATAAATTTTTATTTTTGAATTTACAAAATACAAAAAAAAAAAACTTTGGACAGTTTGAATCGGAACAAAGAAGCAACGAACACAAGTGTCAAAACATTATGACTAGAAAGGCAAATTATTTAAAATGATTAAAAAAAAAAAACAAACAAACAAAAACAAAAAATTTAAAAAAAAAAAAAAAAAAAAAAAAAAAAAAAAAAAAAAAAAAAAAAAAATATATATATATATATATATATATATATATATATATATATATATATATATATATATATATATATATATATATATATATATATATATATATATATATATATATATATATATATATATATATATATATATATATATATATATATATATATATATATATATATATATATATATATATATATATATATATATATATATATATATATATATATATATATATATATATATATATATATATATATATATATATATATATATATATGTATATATAATATATATATATATCCACAAAAATTTATCAAATTTTCATACAATAATTTGAATGAAAAACTAAGCAAAAGACCTAAAATCATTCATATATTCAATTGCATCAACGTAAATGAGAAAATGAGAGAGAGAGAAAAACGGGAGAAGAGGTTTGAGAAAAAGAGAGAGAGAGAGAGAGAGAGAGAGAGATAAGAAAAACGGAAGAGGTTTGAGAGAGAGAGAGAAGAAAAACGGAAGGGGATTAAGAAAAGAGAGAGAGAGAGAAGAAAAACGGAAGGGGATTGAGAAAAGAGAGAGAGAGAGAGAGAATTACATTTTAAAGTTAAAGAACTATAAACCATTTAATATTTTACTAAGTGATTTTATTTCATAAAACTGTTTACGCAATAATAAAAAAAATTATTTCATGTCACAAATTATTTTTCTGTACAAGTCACGTAATTCATAATATTCAAAAATATTATATTTACAAGAGAGCAAAAAAAAAAAAAAAAAAAAAAAAAAAAAATCCTTAAATCTGTCGAATTGAAAAAATTATTAATATTTTTGAATAAAAAATTATTTCACATTTAATAAAAATGAAAAAAGGTATTTAAAAAAAAAAATATTTTTCAAAAATTTTTTTTTTTTTTTTTTAATTTAAAAATTTTATTAATAATAATAATAATAATAATAATAATAATAATAAATAATAATAAAAAAAAATTTTGCGAAAAGAAAAATTTAAATTTTTTTTTAAATAAGAAATAATAAATATGTTTATTATTATTTTAATAAAAAAAAAAATGTACATTTCATTATAATTAAAAATTAATAATTTAAATATATAAAATATCTACGTATTCAAGTTTATGAATATATAAGATTTTAAAAAAATTGTTACATCATATACACAAGATATTTACAAATATATAATATATATATATATATATATATATATATATATATATATATATATATATATATATATATATATATATAATATATATATATATATATATATATATATAATATATATATATATATATATATATATATATTATTTTATATTTTTAACAGGCAAATTTAATAACTTTATACAGATACAGATATTTCCAGAAAAATAATGATAGTAATAATAATAATAATAAAACAATTGGCATTAAAATTCAAATCCTTCAATTTAGAAATATATTTACTAAAGAAAGATCCTGCAATCTTTTAATTTCTTTCAAGCAAACAAACTGTTTTTTTTAAATTAGCTTCAATGGTAAAACGTACCACAAAAAACAGAAAAAAAACAATTCAATAAAACAATTGTCCTTTAAAAATGAATCTGAGGTCAAGAAAACCGAGATGACAAAATGTATTTTAACATTATTTTCCTTTAGAAAGGTGGCTCCATTGCTGTTTTACCTTCTGCTAAAGCTCAAGCTTTCTCTTTAACCTTTGTGTCTAATATTACTCTTAACGATTCCGGAACTATTCCACCTTCTTCCAACTCATGTATGCCTATCAATGCTAAATTATGCTTCCTAAAAAAAAAAAAAAAAAAAATATCGAATGATGATAAGTATTTATGTCAAGGTAAAGAAGTATCCATATCAATTTTGCTAACAATATGATAGAAATATGATGGAAAAAAATATATAACCTAAGCTGAGTTACAAAAATGATAAAAATTAAAACGAGAACATTGACGTTAAATTTTACTTTTCGTACCAAATAAATTTATAAGCAGTTTAATTATTACAATAACGTTACAATAATGTCAATCCTAGCAGAAATTCAATTTTTTGAAGCAGAGAGAGAAACAGTCTCAATTGATTTCCCGTCTTTATTTCTAGACTCGTATCAATCCCCAAACAATTAAAATTTGAAAACAGATCCAACTTCTAAAACAAATAATAATAATGATAATAATAATAATAAATAATTAATTATAATAATACTAATAATAATAATAATAATAATAATAATAATAATAATAATAATAATAATAATAATACATTTAACTAATAAAAATAACTAATTATTTCTTTATGGCACTTTCAGACCAACAATATATATTCTGTATCTTTTAAAACCCAAATTTTAGAATTTAAGGTCCACTTTTATATATATATATATATATATATATATATATATATATATATATATATATATATATATATATATATATATATATATATATATATATATATATATAAATAATACTTTAAAAACGAGTATTAGTGTCAAATGAAAAAATTATATACAAAAAAATAAATTGTTATAAATATGTATACTTACAAAAATACTTAACAGGAAAAAAACTATTAACAAAAAATATATATATATATATATATATATATATATATATATATATATATATATATATATATATATATATATATATATATATATATATATATATATATATATATATTATATATATATATATTTATATTTTATATATATATATATTTTTTTACTAATTGAAAAAATTAAACTTTTAACGACTATCACAATGAACACTTCATTATTATTTTATTATTATTATTATTATTATTATTATTATTATTATTTTTTTTTTTTATTTTTTTTATATTATATATATATATATATATATATATATATATATATATATATATATATATATATATATATATATATATATATATATTATATATAATATATATATATATATATATATATATATATATATAATTTTTTATATATTTGGTTTAAGAAACTGATTTAAAAGAAACTGATTTAAAAGAACCTGGATTAGTGTGGATTATGCAAAGTGTTCGATTATGCAACAAAATTTCTTAAATTTCTGGCACAATGGTTTAAGAAACTGATTTAAAAGAACCCTGGATTAGTGTGTTCTATTATGCAACGTCGACAAAATTTCTTAACTGTTCGGTAACCTTCTACAGTCATTTGACAGTCCTGTATATTTAGCTGTTGGAGTCCTCGACAGTAATAGGCAATATATTGAATCCCAAGATCTGTTATCATATCACATGATTTCACCGACAATTTTTTGAGATTTGGACAATTTTTGGAAATAAGCTTCATACCGTTGTCCGTGACGTCACATTTACCAATGTCCAAAGCCCGTAATCTTGGACAAGATCTTGCTACTACTTCCATTGAGTCATCACTCACAGCTTCGCAGCCTCGGACATTGAGGTACCTTAACTTGTAACAATGTTTGGCAATTTGCTTTATTCCAGCGTCGCTTATTTGGTCGCATTTTGCTACGCTGAGATATCGAAGATTGGGACCTAGTTTTGCCAATTCATACATTCCGAAATCGGTGATTTGTATACAATCGGAAACACTTACTTCTCTTAGCATTAAACAATAACTTGCTACGTGTTTTACACCTACATCTGTAAAAAAAAAAGCGGTAATAATAATAATAATAATAATAATAATAATAATTTTAATTTCATAAACTGTCTCTAACAAAATGGTAGTTATGGTAAATAAATAAATATTTAGTTACAAGTGGGAATTTATAAAATAATATTAATAATAATAATAATAATAATAATTCCTTTTTCATAAACTGTCTCTAACAAAATGGTTGTTATAGTAAATAAATAGTTACAAATGAGAATATATAAAAAGAAAAAAATTATGAAAATTTATATAAACCTATATAAAAATTAATTACTGACTACCTATACCTATTAATAAGCATAATCACACACCATTAAAAAAAAAAGGCTGATAAGGAAAACACAATTTCATATCCTTCAATTCCCATGGTTAATAATAATAATAATAATAATAATAATAATAATAATAATCATAATTATAATAATAATAATAATAATAATAATAATAATAATAATAATAATAATAATAATAATAATAATAAAATAAATAAATAAATAAATAAAATAAAAATAAAAAAAAGAGCAAAGCTGGAACAAAAAAGTCATTTTGTTTATTTATTTTTATTATTTATTATTTGCTTCATAAATTCCTTAAGATATAACTAAATGATTTCGTAAGTGTAACTGTAAATGGTTAAATAATTTTAATAATAAAAATAATAGTAATAAAATAATAAAATAATAATAATAATAATAATAATAATAATAATAATAATAATAATAATAATAATAAACATTATTGGCAGAAGGAGTCCGAAGCTAGAATTAGAATCTGGGGCGTTAAAATATTTATTGGCTATATATATATATATATATATATATATATATATATATATATATATATATATATATATATATATATATATATATATATATATATATATATATATATATATATATATATATATATATATATATATATATATATATATATATATATATATATATATATATATATATATATATATATATATATATATATATATTATATTATATATAATATAATATAATATATTATATATATATATATATATATATATATATATATATATATATATATATATATATATATATATATATATATATATATATATATATATATATATATATATATATATATATATATATATCACTTCACAGGCATTGCCTTTTTCGAGGAGGGGAACTTTACTATGGAGTTTCTAAAATCTGCACGAGGGATAGAACCAACGCCTTCAAAGTACGCGAATCTATTACTCTACCTTTAAGCCACGATTTGACTATAAAAGTATAGTTAAGTAAATGGAAATATAGAAAAAATGAGTTTAAAAAAACTTATCAACAATTGGGAAAGAACTTCATTAAATATATATATATATATATATATATATATATATATATATATATATATATATATATATATATATATATATATATATATATATATATATATATATATATATATATAATATATACAGAGGTTAACTAACCTGTAATATTAATACATCTCCTTAAATAAAGATGTAAGAGTTGAGGACAGTTTTTGACTATAACTTTTAAACCTTGATCTTGAAGACCGTAGCAATCTGTCATATCAAGGTACTGCAAATACAATTGTCTTGACTGAACGGGGTCAGGCTCTACCACTCCCTGAGGTGTTACGTTGATGCAGGTAATATTATGGCAACCTGGAAATTGTGTAAGTAAAGTAATAATATGTTGCTAAAAAGAAATAATTAACAATATGTACAAATTCACATAATTGTTCACCCCCTCCAAAAAAAAAAAAAAAAAAAAAAAAAATATTAAAATCAATTAATAAATTACTAGTAATTTTTAATAAATATCTTTAAAAATAAATGTTTAAAAAAAAATACTATTTTTTTTATTTAAAGAGGAATAGGCCAGTACAGAACACTAGTAAACAATAACAAATATAATATTAATTTTGTTAAATATTTTAGAGTGATAAACGTTTATATGTATCCTTTAAGACCAAGACGCGTTTCCTTCCCAATATATATTTCCTTCAAATGACTTCTATTAACATTCTGCCTTTAAAAACCTCATCCACTGTCAGTCTCTCTGACTCACAGGGATTTAAAATCTCCCCTCTATATATCATTATTCACTGTGTTCACGCTTTACTTCCACTGACTAATATATTAAAAATATTAAAATTTAAAGTACTTAAACATAATACAAATAAATAACCTTACTGAACTTAATATTTCTCTTTTAAGCATTTAACTAAAATATATATATAATATATATAATATATATATATATATATATATATATATATATATATATATATATATAATATATATATATATATATATACTATATATATATATATTATAATAAACTATCTTCCCCCAAAAAATTCCCAGTAGTACACCCTTCTTCTGACCCAGTTTTCCTTTTGAATCTCAGCATTGGTCAACTTCTATATTAAGTAAAACATCTTCCTTTTCCCATCTTCAATCCCATGTTTCATAATTTAAATTTTTTTTTTTATTTTATTTTTTTTTTTTAATCCTTCTTTATTGGGTTTACTGATTGTCTCTTCCAGGAATCTTCCATTCTTTTATTCAATATTAAATTCCT
>SEYY01021468.1:40000-42500 GCA_009176605.1 Armadillidium nasatum
AACACTACAGAGTATTTCACCATAATTTACAATAATTTTTTTAAAAATATTAGCTATAGCTATTGATTTATTTTACGACTACATTTTTATTACAACTATTACAATGCCAGCTATATAAATCCAATTAACAGAAATATAAAATTCTCTTTTCCAAACCAGTCCTTTGGTTAGCTCTTGGTTGAGGGAAAAAAAAAAAAAAATTCTTCTATTCTTGAGATGAAACCAAATGAACTTTAAAATAAACAGAGTCCTTTCACATTATTTTTTTTTTTTTTGAATTAAAGATTTGATGCAAAAAGGAAAAAAATAGTATTTTTTATAGTATGGTATCTTTTGAGTTAAAAACTTCTGTTAATAAACCTTAAAAATAGGATAAGACTTTTGAGTTAAGAAATACGTTCATTTAGATCCTATTTTCATAATCACCCCCATAACAACCACCGCATATCTTGCAAAATATTTAAGTCCCACAAAACATTTTTTTTACTTATTTATTTATTTATTTATTTATTTATTATATATTAACTTCCTTAAAATACAGGAAATGACATTTACAATTAACACCCAACGTAAACAAATGTGAAAAAAAATGCATAAAAATATCAAACAAATTATAAAAGAGAGTATATCACACATCTTAAGTAATTAAATAAAAAAAAGAGGAATTTCTATTTTTTATTATTTTTTTTTAAATCTTAAAAATAAAAAATGTTCTAAAAAGTTAAACGATTAAAACATGCAATCCAATCATTTTGATTAAAATAGCTTGAAACCATATATATATATATATATATATATATATATATATATATATATATATATATATATATATATATATATATATATATATATATATATATATATATATATAGAGAGAGAGAGAGAGAGAGAGAGAGAAAGAGATATATATATATATATATATATTATATATATATATATATATATATATATATATATATATATATATAATATATATATATATATATATATATATATATATATATATATATATATATAAATATAAATATAAATAAAAAATAAAAAAAAAAAAAAAAAAAAAAAAAAAAAAAAAAAAAAAAATAATAATATATATATATATATATATATATATATATATATATATATATATATATATATATATATATATATATATATATATATATATATATATATATATATATATAATATATATATATATATATATATATATATATATATATATATATATATATATATATATATATATATATATATATATATATATATATATATATATATATATATATATATATATATATATATATATATATATATATATATATATATAAAAAATCGGATTCCAACTAAACCATTACTTTCGAATCTGACTCTAACTTTGCAACTGTAGACTCTGACTCCAACAGACGTAGAATTTCGATTACAACCCTAGACGACTTGCAGTTTTCGACTACGACTCAAGCAGGTTTGGAACTTTCGACTCTGATGACTTTAACTCGCTTGGAATTTTCAATCCCGACTGGAACGAACTTTGGAAACTTACGACTACATCATTTCAAAAATTGTCCTAACGAATCGTTGGGACAAGTGGCAAAACTGTCACAGCAAAATTTTTAATAGGAAAAAAAGACATGTTAAACAAAAGAAAGTCGCTTCACCGATTTATTTCCTAATAAGTGAAAAAACTTTGTTGACATTTTTGTCACTTGTCTCAACGACTCGTTAGGACAAATTTTTTTTACGGTGTAACTACATATGATCTGGAACTTCCAACAACGACTCCAGTCGACATGTAGCTATTAACATGGAACCCAACTTTGAACTATCAACTATACCTCCAGGAAAAATCTTTGACTCCCACTCCGACGTCCTACTTAAAATGATTAGAACCACCCTTAAAATTTTTTTATGAAACTTTAAAATAAAATTAATTTCAAATTTACTTTTATAAAGGCAACAATCTTGAAAATACACCACCCAAGGCTACTACTAACCCGATATTATTTGGCAACATTCCCCTAAATTCTCTCACAACACTTAAATATATACCGTATATACGAGTATATATATATATATATATATATATATATATATATATATATATATATATATATATATATATATATATATATATATATATATATATATATATATATATATATATATATATATATATATATATATGTTGTAAGTTATAGTTCTTATATCAATTCATGAATATGTAATACATATTCCTCCCGACGATGTAAAGAACAAATCCAATCGTCGAGAGGCTTTATCCCAACTTTCTAATGAGTCCCAAATGGAGGAGGCATTCAATCTAATATTAAAACAAGGAGGCGCATATCTGCGATCCTTGAATTTTATGCTTTTTATTTCTTTTTTATTTAAGGCGAAAGCAATAAAAATAGGAGAGTTTTAGTTGCAAAGGGAATAAAAATGTTAATAAAACCCACGGTGTAATAACGCTTTTGTAAACAGTGAGGCTGGCTGGATAGTTCGT
>SEYY01021468.1:52500-55000 GCA_009176605.1 Armadillidium nasatum
AAAATAGTTGGCGCTTGACCTATTCATTTTATCAATAATGACAACAAGAAATCTTGCAGCGAGGTTTAAAAATAACAAGATTTAAAATTTTTCCTTTATGTTTTCCAATAATGAAATTTCAATTAACTAATAATAATAATAATAATAATAATAATAATAATAATAATAATAATAATAATAATAATATATTATATATATATATATATATAATATATATATATATATATATTATATATATATATATAATATATATATATATATATATATATATTATATATATATATTTAAGGCCAGAGGCCTACCAAATACAACCGGAGTTGGGAAAGATCTATTATCATGGTCGATGGTGGCCGACGTGTCCAGATACACGGCGTTTGAAAGTATGCAAGTCAAAGGAAGTTGGGAAAACAGATGAAGGGAGAGTGTTCCAGAGTTTACCAGTAGAGTATATGTAAGACTGAGCATAGCGGTTAAGTCTGGGGTAGGAGAGTTGGACAGAGAAAGGATGAGAATGTGTAGAAATGCGTGTCGCACGAGCTCTTCTCAATGGAGGAGGTATGCGACGAGAGTTCAGAAGAGCAGTATCCGTTGCAATAGCGATAGTAAAGAGAGAGTGACGCAACAATTCGACGGGCAGAAAGAGAATGAAGAGAGTTAGTAAGAGCAGGAGAGTTGATGAGACGAAATGCCCTTGACTCCACCTTCTCTAGGAGAGCTGTATGTGTGGAACCACCCCAGATGTGCGAAGCATACTCCATACAGGGGCGAACAACACCCCTATACAAAGCAAGCAACTGGGGTGGCGTGAAGTAATTCTGAAGGCGCCTCAGAACACCCAACCTCTTAGAAGCTGGTTTAGAAAGAGAAGTTATGTGATCTTTCCAAGAAAGATCACGAGAAAAAGAAACACCAAGAATATTAAGAACAGATGAAGGCTTGAGTTGTGTGTTTTCGAAGAAGATATCATAGTTGTGTGGAAGATTGTGTCGAGTGGAGAGATGAAGGAATTGAGTTTTGAGGCATTGAAAACAACCATGTTTTCTTTGCCCCAATATATATATATATATATATATATATATATATATATATATATATATATATATATATATATATATATATATATATATATATATATATATATATATATATATATATATATATATATTATTGTCGATGCCGTTATATATATTATATATATATTATTGTCGATGCCGTTGATATATTTTATTCCCGTTAAACACCACGTTGTTGGACGATTAATCAAATGAAATATCGATATTGTAAAAATTAAATTGATATAATACAAATAAAAGTGGCTTATGAAGAATTATTTAAGGTATGAATTTCTCTCTCCAATTACGGTATTTTAACAGCATATAATTGACGACAAAATGTAAAATTAAATATAGAAACTAAATAAATGATTACTTGCAATGAATGAGAAGTAACGAAATATACCACTAGAATCAGTGTTCCCCAACCGTGCTCCATATGGACCCACAGGAGACTACATGGACCCCAGTTAGGGCTCAAAGGATAAAAAAAAATAAATAAATAAATAAAAATAAAGGTTGGTGACCCCTCCCCAAGATGAAATACAAAAATGACAAATTAGTTAACATTACGAAGCAACACAAATGAATTTTCAAGCCTAAATTAAAATAAATGTAATGACTAAACAACTTCAAGAATTATACCAAAAAGAGGCACAATGATAATAAACAGAATTGAAAATATAATTCAATGGCGAAATACAAGGAAAACTGCTATAATACGGCTTCACAATAAGCGACATAATAAACAACGAATGCATTCAACTAGAGACTAAAACGAAATCCACCCCTGTCGTTTTGTCAGGAACAAAAGCGTAGGGGTAAATCGCTATTTTTAGTTACAAATCGCAACCCAAGACACTATACATATATATATATATATATATATATATATATATATATATATATATATATATATATATATATATATATATATATATTATATATATATAATATATAATAAATAATAATAATAATAATAATAATAATAATAATAATAATAATAATAATAATAATAATAATAATAATACAGAAGATAAAACATGTATAAAAATTAAGAAAATGCATGTAAGTTTCACAAAACCAAATTAGAAATATGAAAATATATAATACATCAGGAAAAGTCAAATTGTGGCAAGTGGACGACAAGTAACAAGGAGCAATCTACAGAAATATATAGTTTTGTTCATCTTCTCCCTGGAAGGGTCTTCACCCTGTCAGTAGGACCAGCAGCTTCCTCTATCTGTTCTTAAAAGTCACTCTTCTGGAGTGCTCTAAAAGATCATGCTTTTTGCTTTGTTGGTTTTAGTGCCAGTCCTTGAGCTTTATTTAAACTTTCAGGTACGCTTTTCAAACTTTCAGTGGGACTATCTCTGTTTCCATCTAACCTGTAAATACTCTTTCAAAGAACTGCAGAAGATGCTTCCCGGAGCTATGGTTTCTCATGT
>SEYY01021468.1:75000-77500 GCA_009176605.1 Armadillidium nasatum
AATCCATCCTTCTCTCTGTGGACTTCTCTCTGATTTCCTTTCTGGTCTTTCTATAGCAGCTGTTGAAGACCGCCACCGTTCATCTTTTAAATCTATTAATAGTTATGTTCCTCCAAACATCTGTCTAATCCCAAACACTTTTTCTTCTTTTCATTAATGTTACTTCATCTCCTATCCACTCCTATGCCGATGATTCGACCCTGCATTACTTTTCATTTTGAAAGCAGAAGTTAATAAATGCAAGGAAGGTAGACTTGGAGAAGCAGAGATCTAACCTATCTCTTTTTTCAAATTGGGGTAAAGAAAACAGGTTGTTCTCAATGCCTCCAAAATTCAATTCCTCAATCTCTCTACTCGACACAACCTTCCACACAACTATGATATCTTCTTCGAAAACACACAACTCAAACCTTCATTTCTCCTTAACATTTTCGGTTTTTTTTTCTCTCGTGAACTCTTCGAAAAATCACATTGCTTCTCTTTCTAAACAAGTTTCTATGAGGTTAGTTGTTCTGAGGCGCCTTGGTAATTTTTTCGCTTCACCTCAGCTGCTTGCTCTTTATAGGAGTATTGTTCGGCCCTGTATGGAGTTCGCTTCACACATCTGAGGGAGGGGGGTTAACTCATACATTGTAAAGGTGGAATCTAGGGCTTTTCGTCTTATCAACTCTCCTGCTCTCTCTAATTCTCTACAGTCTCTTTCTGCCCGTCGAATTGATGCGTCAGTCTCTCTATTCTATCGCTATTACAATGAACACAAATCTTCTGATCCTGCTCCATCGAGAAGGGCTCTTGTGACAGGTCTTTCTATACATTCTCATCCTTTCTCTGTCCAACTCTCTAACCGCAGAGGTAATCGCTATACTCAGTCTTACATGTACTCTGCAGGTAAAGTCTGTAACACACTTTCCTTCATCTATTTTCCCAACTTCCTTTGACTTACACACCTTCAAACGCGATGTACTGGAACATGTCGGCCTTTAATTTAACCTTTAATTTAATTGAATGTTTACTATTCTATTCTTTCCTTATAATTAAATCTAATTTTCTTAACCTTTTCTTAATTTTGACATCTATGCAAATTTTAATAAACTCTGGCCAGAGCCCCGGCCCCTGCCCCGGTCGATCCCTATATATATATATATATATATATATATATATATATATATATTATATATATATATATATATATATATATATATATATATATATATATATATATATATATATTAAAGATGCCAAAAGCACTGAAATTTTAGGTTAAGAAAATTAGATTTAATTATAAGGAAAGAGTAGAATATAGTTAACATTCACTTAAATTAATGATTATATGCATTTTTCAGAAAAAAATTCAGATAATTAAAGATTTTGTATAATAAAATTTGAAAACACTACATTTTTTTTTTGATTCACAATAGTTATTCAACAGGTTTATTTAGGTTAAAGTTTGAAAAAATGTAAGATATAAAATTACCAATATAACTTTTATTTACTCATATTGTTATTTTATTGTTGTGTATCAAATTTGTATTATTTAGCTACATTATTTCAAAATTATTTGTTTATGCTTTCAGTCACTAAGATCAGCTTCAGCAGTATAGGAGTACTTTACAATGTTTCAGGATAGGCTCGAAATAACTAAATGTAACATGTTTAGACAGATAATTAGAATACGATCTCCTGGTGGCTCAAACAAACATTTTTCAATCGAATCTTTATGATGGCATCTAAAATCAAAACGCAAAGATTAACATTCACGAGCAGAAAGGAGCGGTCAAAAGAAACAGAAAAGAAAAAGAAAATATTGAAAAAACAAGAAGAAAATCTTAATTTTCTTATATTTTGTTTGATTTAATCCACCATTAAAAACTATAATTTGCAATTTTAACCCCTGTAGGTAAGCCCCGGTTTTCACTGATTATTAGCCGAGGTCTGGGATCCGGTCGGTCCATATATATATATATATATATATATATATATATATATATATATATATATATATATATATATATATATATATATATATATATATATATATATATATATATATATATATATATATATATATATATATATATATAATATATATATATATATATATATATATATATATATATATATATATATATATATATATATATATTATATATATATATATATATATATATATATATATATATATATATATATATATATATATATATATATATATATATATATATATATATATATATATATATATATATATATATATATATATATATATATATATATATATATATATAAGTAATTAGAAAGTTTCCTAAATTTTTCTATCTATTTTTTGTTGGAGATCATAAAGATGGTTAATCAAATAAACTAAAATAACTAAAGGCAATTATTTAAGTCATTAGTAAATACAAAATTATTTAATAGGTCCCAATGAAGACCTATTACGTATTTAATAGGTCCCAGAATTGTGGGATCCACGGGGGGTTCGTCCGGCTATTTCTCTTTTCAA
>SEYY01021468.1:80000-85000 GCA_009176605.1 Armadillidium nasatum
TTCAATTAATGAGAAAATAACAGACAAAATCTGTTAATTTTTAGACCCCATTTTCTATTACCAATTTTGTTAGTTTGCAATGGTTTTAGTTCTGTCTACTTGTCGATAAGAAACAGAATGTTAACTTTCATCTTACAAAAGTCTTAAATATAGTTTAATTAATGAGAAAATAACAGACAAAATCTGTTAATTTTTAGACCCGATTTTCTACAACCAATTTTTTTAGTTTGCAATGGTTTTAGTTCTGTCAACTTGTCGATAAGAAACAGAATGTTAACTTTCCTCTTAAAAGGTTTTAAATATAATTTAATTAATGAGAAAATGACAGACAAAATCTGTTAATTTTTAGACCCGATTTTCTACAACCAATTTTTTTAGTTTGCAATGGTTTTAGTTCTGTCAACTTGTCGATAAGAAACAGAATGTTAACTTTCATCTTACAAAAGTCTTAAATATAGTTTAATTAATGAGAAAATAACAGACAAAATATTAATTTTTAGACATGATTTTCTTCGATCAATGAAGCAATTTTTTGGTTTGCAATGGTTAATACTAGTCCAAATTTCTCAAGTATCTTTATTATTATTTTTATTATTATTATTATTATTATTATTATTATTATTATTATTATTATTATTATTAGTATTATTATAATAATTATTAAAATTATCATTATTATTATTATTAAAAATAAATATTATTGTATATTGATTTTATTATTTATTTTAAGATTTTTAAAATGAAACTTTAGATGTTAGTACTTATAATTTCAAGAGTTTTTCCTCATATCTTTAAAATGATTCTACAGATGTTTGTTATAATAATTTCAAGAGTGTTTCTTTAAATCAATAAAATAAATTTCAATAAGAGAAAATTCATAGCTAAAGTATTTACATTTCAAATTCCTTGTTCTGTAGAACCAGAGGAATATTCGAAATTCCCAAAATTTTATTTTCTTTACCTTCTTTTTCCTCACCACAATATTTCTCCCAATTTTAAAATTCACGACCTTAAAAAAAAAAAAAAAAAAAAAAAAAAAAAAAAAAAAAAAAAAAAAAAATTATTGATTATTTGATTATTTGTTCTACCAACAAAAGATTTCCATAAGACCTTACTTAAAATTTGACAGTTATTCATTGATTTATATTTTTCATAAAATCATTTTTTAAATTTCAAGTAAAATTATCTTCGTATTTCCTGTTTCACAATTCTTATTTGATTTTAATTCTATTTCTATTTTAGCTTAAAATACACATATGCATTGATATTGGTCTATTATTATTATTATTATCATTATTATTATTATTATTATTATTATTATTATTATTATTATTATTATTAGAAGTAATAAATATTATTATATATTTATTTTATTATTATTACTCATTATTAAATTATAATATTAATAATGGTAGTAATAATAATGATAATAATAATAATAATATTAACAATAAAAATAATTATGCCAATAATAATTGTGCAACTACCACAATTACTATTAATAATAATAAAATTGATTATATAGAATAATAAATAAATCTGCACATACTCGTATATATATATATATATATATATATATATATATATATATATATATATATATATATATATATATATATATATATATATATATATATATATATATATATATATATATATATATGGGAACTAGTTTTCAATAGTTTATTTGTTCTGCAATTTAAATAATTATATTAATTATTTGAATTGTCATTTAGAGAAATAATAAATCATTAAAATTAATTTTATTAAAAATACAAATTTAATAAATGTTGATTTTTTAAGAATTATAATTAGAAGCCTTCAAAGAACAGATTATTATAATTGCTTCTTTTATAATTAAGCGAATAGCGAAATAATATATTGATTTACATAAAATAATGAAAGGAAATAATTTTATTAGTTTAATATTATAATAATAATAATAATAATAATAATAATAATAATAATAATAATAATAATAATAATAATAGTAATTGTAATAATAAGAATAATAATAATAATAATAATAATAATAATAATAATAATAATAATAATAATAATGATAATAGTAATAATAATGATAATATTAAAAATTGTAATAATAATAATAATAATAATCATAATAATAATAATAATAATAATAATAGTAATAATAATGTTAATATTATTAAAAATTATTATAATAATAATCCTAATAATCCTAATAATAATAATAATAATAATAATAATAATAATAATAATAATAATAATAATAATAATAATAATAATAATAATAATAATAATAATAATAATAATAATAATAATGATTATAAGAAGAAGAAGAAGAAGAAGAAGAAGAAATAAACGGGAAAAATAGAGAAAATAGGAGGAGGAAAGACCCAGTAGGAGATAAAACAGAACCATGATAAACTCTACTTTTAATAGATTTTGAGAATGAAATTTTGGTTAATAAAACAGTTGCTGAAGAGCCACCGGAAAGGAAGATAAAAAAAAAAAGTTACCGAAGAAGGAAGTCTGGAAATAAAAACTTTTTGTCTGAATCTGACTAAGGCTTTCTAGGCGCCAGTTGAAGAAGTAGAAAAAAAAAAAAAAAAAAAAAAAAAAAAAAAAAAAAAAGCACATAGGAAGGAAAAAATGATAGAGCATTACGTTATGAAATTATGTTTGTGATCTGAGGTAAGAACAAAAGAAATAAAAAATTTTTAAATCTACCAGAAGAAAGGGAATTTCTAATGTGATAAGAAGAGTTGACATATTTTACCTAGAAGGGGTGCAACATTGGGAGTTCAAGTTTTGAGAACCATATGAGGAATACAATTAGGAAGATAGACTTTTTAAGTTTAAAGCTAGGAGAGAACAGAAATAACATATTAAAAATCTTAAGAGGTTAGATAAAATTTAATTCTACAGAGATTTATGATTAGGAAAAGCACTGAAATCATCTAAAGTATATTTAAAGACAAACATATGTTCAATTTTAGCAGAGGATAAGAAAACAATCATAAAATTGAAAAAAAAAAAAATTGATGAAACTGATACTTTTTTGCAAATATATGCAAAAAACATATGAAAGAGAACCAGAAAGATTATTTCACTTTCTATTACGAAGAGTTTTATAATGAAAGAAAACCCATTTTCAATATTTCGGGATAAAATATGTATATATCAAGCTCTGTAGTTTTAAGATAATTCTTTCAGGTAGCCACCCACCTATGACGAACAGTACGAGAAAAACGAGATTTAAAGAAATCTATAATGATATTTATTTGACGAGATATAAATTTGTTGCACCCATTCGTGCAAAGGGAATCACCTTCCCGATGAAGCTGTAAACATTTCACCGAAGGTAGTACAAGGAGTAAAATATCACGTTTGTTTATAGAAGGTTTGATTATTGATAAAGAAATTATCGAAGGAAAAAAAAAGAGTGTGCATCAAAACATATAAAATTATTTGCATTTATATATATTTATATTTAGTGGGGACAATAAAACCACAGAGTGGCTCGTAATTCTCTTCCAGTAAGGTAGAGAGAACAGTAAAATAGGGCAACCTGTGTATATATATATATATATATATATATATATATATATATATATATATATATATATAATATATATATATATATATATATATATATATATATATATATATATATATATATATATATATATATATATATATATATATATATATATATATATATATATATATATATATATATATATATATATATATATATATATATATATATATATATATATATATATATATATATATATATATATATATATATATATATATATATATATATATATATATATATATATATATATATATATATATATATATATATATATATATATATATATATATATATATATATATATATATATATATATATATATATATATATATATATATATATATATATATATATATATATATATATATATATATATATATATATATATATATATATATATATATATATATATATATATATATATATATATATATATATATATATATATATATATATATATATATATATATATATATATATATATATATATATATATATATATATATATATATATATATATATATATATATATATATATATATATACTATATATATATATATACATTAAAATGTAAATTTAAAAAAATAAAAAAATAAAAAAACAAAAATAAATAACAAACTTCTTTTCTCGTTTTGATATATATATATATATATATATATATATATATATATATATATATATATATATATATATATATATATATATATATTATATATATATATATATATATATATGTAAATGCAACATTCTTGATCTATTTACAAAGATCTTTTTACAAGTTTAGAATATTTAAATTGATTTGTTTTCTTTTAACAAACGAAGAAATATTTAAATATTTTTAAAGTTAATTCCAAGTAAACATTAACCAAAGAATTAAAACTAAGTAAGATTTGAATCGAATCTCACAAATTTTTCCCTTGAATTTTACTTGAAAAATATTTGAAATACCTTAGAATTATTTACATTAATAATTTTTTTTTCCTTGATTTTACTTGAAATACTTGAAATGTTTTAATATTATTTACATTAATATTTGCAAATTGATTTACGCACTTTAATTGATTTTACGAAAGAGAGAAATTTTTTTGGGAAAATTTATTTTTACATTTTTCAACTATTTCTATGTTACTTCGACAACTATTACAATGTTGTTGCTAATTGTGGTTCTTCTACTAATCTATACTAATCTATAAATAATACTAATACCAATATAACAACTACTACTAGCATTAATACTTCTAATACTATCTGAAAATGGGAAGAAGTTATAACATCTGTTTTATTAAAAATACAAAAGGAAAATCAGTAAAAATGAGAACGCCGATAATAATAAAAATGATGATGATGATGATAATAATAATAGTAATAATAATAATAATAATAATAATAGTAATAATAATAATAATAATAATA
>SEYY01021468.1:92500-95000 GCA_009176605.1 Armadillidium nasatum
CATCTTGCATGTATCTTATGTCGCGACGAACTGGCAGAGGGACATCCTGCAGAAGTGCCCGCAATTGAGTCCTTAAGAATCGCTGGTAGGAGTGGCCGTTCAGGTTTTACGGTAGGACATATAGAACGATAAGGTTGTCGTCAATTATACCAGTCCACACATTAACTCGGAATTGGAGCTGGTGCCTACATGGGTGAATATATTGTTGTGTGCCCAAATGTGGGTCTTATGAAAATCCGTCACGATATATATATATATATATATATATATATATATATATATATATATATATATATATATATATATATATATATATATATATATATATATAATATATATATTAAATAGTGAATGTGGCGATATTCTGAATATAAATTCTTTCCTTCTTCATGACTTCAAAAAAATTTTGTTTCTTAACTCTTAACTATTATTGATTAACTTAATATATATATATATATATATATATATATATATATATATATAATATATATATATATATATATATATATATATATATATATATATATATATATATATATATATATATATATATGTTATTTATTAACTTCGGAGTGGAGTCGGTCAAATGTTTATAATGCGTTTAATTATTGCCCTTCAATTCAATTATTCGAATGCTTTCGGACATATTATACAAAGAAGTTAACTTTAGTTAACTTAACCTTAGTTAAATGAAATCAACGATTAAAGATCGAGAGGATTCTGTACACCGCCGTTACAGTGGAATAACGGTAGAGTCATCGACTCGCTTAATCCAAGGTGCTCGTTCTACTCCTCATATGGATCCTCGGTGAAAGTAACTAAAGAAAGTTCCTATTTTAGAATTGGGCAATGGTACAAATGATACAAATGGTACAAAATATATAAGACGTGAAGAGTACGATCTGACGATCTGGTATAAAAATTTGCTCCTAAAATTATATTTAAATATTTTAAAAGGCAACGACTTAGAAATCGTTGCAAATTCTATTGATGCTCTTAACCAATGTTTTCCAACCTTTTTTGGAAGGGCGCCCACTTGAATCCCAATTTATTTTTACCGCCCACCACCCATTACAAAATTTGAGCTTTGAATACCAATGTAAACCACTATAAAGTACAAATAAATATTTAAAACCTAAAATCAAAATAACGGTAAAATATTTTTATTTTTTATGAACAACAAATCTTTCGGCTATTCAAAAATGTTGGTGACTTCAGCTATGTGTGTGAATTCTTGTTTTACCTTACCTTATGTAAGCAGATTTAATTAACTTGATCTTATGTAACAAAACTCAAAATTGGATTTTTTATATTAAAACTATATTGAAAAGACAGACGAAATTATATTTAAAGGCACATGTTTCAAAATATTAAGCAAATAAAATAACTTACATGAGGTTACACTTATATTTTTAATGTGATGGTTGACTTTGGTGTTTACTCGCAAGATTTAGTATATTAGATTCAATGTTGCTTAAAAGAAGTCACAAATCACCCCTCTTAACTACTTGCAGGCTGGTTTTCTGCTTGGTTATCTGTTGAGCCACAGCCCTAAAACCGCGCTCTTCCATTTAGGAAGTTGGGAAGACTGAAAATTTTGACAGCTTCCCACAACTGGGTACTTTTCAGGAATATCTCCTTGCAGCCAAAAATCCTGGTATGATTGTTTAAAGAGAGGCTTTAATTCGAACTCATTTTGTATATCAATCAACTCCATTTTTTTAAATAAAAAGTTCACATAAAGAGGAAATATGGAAATATCATCGTTTTTCAGCTGTTTCATATTCGAAATTGAGACAGCTTCCTAAGACCAATATTTTGTTTCAATACTGGAAGCTTAGCAATAAATGAGCAAATAACTGATTTTGCTTTGAGATTTATATCACTGCCTTGCAACTGCAAATTTATGTCATTGACTTTACTCTATAAATCAGTCATATACGCAATATCACATCTGCAGGCCTCGAGTCCTTCACTCAAATGGCTACTTTTAAATCATTGAAAAAATTCGGTGACAGAATTAAAAAGAGAATAAAATCGTTTTAAGCAATCTCCTTTTGATATCCATCGGACTTCAATATTTAGCAACAGACATTCAAATTCTTCATCATTACAGATGCAGAGCTGTCGAAATAATCGGGAATTAAGAGAATGAGATTTAATATTATTTATTGATATGATAACAATGCCAAGGGATTTATTAAGTCGGTCACTTAAGTTCTTTGCATCTAATGCTGCCTATAAATGACACAATACATTGTAAGAACATTGGGTATGGCTTTCTTTAAAAATGCAAGAACCCTCTTTAACACCCTGTAGTGCTGGTGAACCGTCTGCCGCATAAGCAATAATATTTCTCATTTGAAATTTCATTTTTTTGAAATACTGTTCTACAATGGAAAACATTGATTCGCCTTTGGTGTCTGTTTCAAGCTCCTCTGCAAAAGGAAACTCTTGAATAACTTTCGAATCCTTAATAAAACTATCATAACCTAAAAGT
>SEYY01021469.1:5000-7500 GCA_009176605.1 Armadillidium nasatum
TATTATTATTATTATTATTATTATTATTATTATTATTATTGAAGAGAAATAAATGCATAGCCATTTTGTTATTATTGAATTGGATTTTTTTGAAGACCCCTGGGAGAGATTGTTTAGAGGTTAGTTTTGCTATTTAAATGTGTATAAGATATGGACCGGCATTGATTATCTGTTTGAGACTATTATTGATTTATTGTAGTTGGGATTGTAGATTGTTATTATTATTATTATTATTATTATTATTATTATCCTCGTTAAGGTGCCCACTTTACCGTTGTGAGGGGGTCCGAATATTCTCTGATATCCGCGAAGTAGCACGTTTTTCCATTTTTGTTTCATTTTCTTCTCGCTTATGATTTTTCTGTTTCTAACCTTTCTTGGTTGCGTTCACTATCCCTTCTCCTCTATGCACCTTGGTACGTAACTCAGCTTCCTTCTGGGCGTCGCCCCCTTTCTTCCCTCATTTCACCTATCCTTTGTGGTCTTCCGGAGGCTTGTCCCTGCACGGGTCCAATTCTACCCCACTCTTTTTTCTACGCGAATGAAGGTGCAGGTTAAAAACCTGTCCTTTTCGCCTTTGACTGGGCAGCCCATTGTATGGAACCCGAACCTCGATTAACCACGGTAGGAGGTGTCTTGCACTTGGGTGTTTAATCCCGGCTTCGCGTCGCGTACCATGTGTTTCATGGGTGGAGTCGTGCGCGGAGTTCCTGGTGGCTTTCCCGAGGCCACATCCGCAGCTCATCCTCTTGGGGTTGGTGTTTCAGGAAGGAATGTATTGACCTCTGAATTCTGACTTGTTGTGGTGAGCAAGCTGCCCTTCTATATCACGTCACACTCGTTTCTCTGCCCTGCAGTTGCTTGGCTTATTTTTGACATTAGTTTCACTGTTGTATTTGTTTTCATGGTGAAGTAGTGTGTTGTAGTGTCTGTGAATAAATCAAATACTAAATATTCGCATCTAAACAAAGCTAACATCATCATCTGACAGGTTTTCCACCTGTCCCCTTCCAGGCTCCTCCTAGGCAGGAATCTAAATGGCGCTTTGATACCCTGGTTGAAGAATACATTCGTTGGTCTCGTTCGTCCTCTATCGTTTCTCCTCCGCTCATAGGGTTTTTTTCTGTCACCCCATCTCATCCAACTAGTATGCTCAATCGACCTCTTTCACTACTACGCCTCGTATCTCCGTTCGCAAGGCTACATCTCTGACATAGATTCATTTGCAGAAGCCCAACCTACATTATTCTAATGCCCATCAGGCTAATGTGATGCTGCTATTGGACTAACCACCAAAAACCCTAGGGTGTGCCGTTTATCCGCTATATTTTGCCTCAGTTCACCCACTTCTCAACTCCTTACTTCGCGAAGCTCTCTCATACTTAGTGAGGTCTTAGAGGATGCCCTCAACACGACTGACTCCAAAGTTATCCTAATGAGAAAATGCTCCCTTTTGATTCAAGCCACGTCTTGGAGTCAAAGTTCCCCACTTTCCCAGTTGTCACAACTTGGGGTCATCTCCATTATTTCCATTCCTGATGCTGTTCGCGACACCTCCAAAGGTACGGTTTATGCCCCTGAAATTAAATTAGATGACCCGACAGCTATCCTGGCTTACCTACAACGGAAACTCCTTCCTGTGACTGACATGTCCTGATTTCTTCCCTCTGAACAAGCTCCAGACCAGCCTAACCCCCGCTTACTTCTCACCTTCAGAATTCCGTTCCCGCTACAAAACTAAAACTTATTTTCACTATTCACTCTGTTTGCCGTATTTGCCACGCCCAAGAAGACGCTTCACGTGTTAAAGATTTTGGCCACCCTCAAAAACACTTGATCCTCCTCATAACCATCTGTTTACGCTTGGCTAAATTCATAGAGTCCCTTCGGTTGTATAAGAATGGGACACCGGGACCTAAGGGAGTCTCGTGTCAGATAATCTGTCACTTCCACCCTTCTGTTTCAGCGTTTCTCCTGTCTTTACAATCGAATATGGGAGGAAGGAAAGTTTCCCTCCGCATGGTCTACTGCTTAGGTTGTTCCCATCTCCAACTCAAGCTACCAACCACAAACCGATTACCGCTGACTTATCATACCCGAAAGGTTATGGAGCGAATGGTTCCAAACCGACTTCTTTCCAGTTTATAAAAACTGAACGTGTTTTCGTCTCTTCAAATTGGATTTTGTGCACATCGTTCTACGCTAGATCCTATCTTCGACTGGACCACGACATCTGTGAATCTTTTTTCCACCATCAAAATAGTCTTAGCTGTGTTTTTCGATCTTGAGAAAGCGTACGATTCCATTTGGAGGTCGGACATATTGTACAAACTTCACTCCTTGGGCCTGATGGAAGAGCTCCCTGTATTTCTGCCGAATCTCTGTCAAACAAAACCATTCGGGTCCGCTGTAGCACCACCTAAGCTAGATAGACACTTTGTCGTTGATGAGAGGGTCCCACAGTGCAGTATTCTTAGTATTACGCATTTTGCACTTGGTT
>SEYY01021469.1:17500-20000 GCA_009176605.1 Armadillidium nasatum
AAGTACACTTAAAGTTAAAGTTAATTACTGAACTTTAATTAAAGACACGAAAAAGAGTGAAACAAGTACACTTAAAGTTAAAGTTAATTACTGAACTTTAATTAAAGACATGAGTAAGAGTGAAACAAGTACACTTAAGTTTCTTGAAGCTTAAAATACACACAAATGGAACACAAATAAAGCTCTCGTAAACCCAAAAAAGTATAAAAGACATACAAGTACACTTAAGTTTCCTGAATCTTACAAAGACACACGATAACACATTTACAAACATATACCTCTAGCATACTAACATTCAGATAAGTACACAAGTACAGGGAAAAATTGAGGAAAACAAGTACACTATACTGAAGTTCAAATAAACTTACTTAGAAAAAAAAACACAAGCACAAACATGTAAACTAAAGAATTCTAAAATTGAAATAAGTACACAAGTACTCACAAACTCTGAAGCACACATATAAAAACTTGCCTTTACAGCACTGTTGAAGGACACAGCATTTAATATATTGCCCTAATGGACATTTTTCATTATCATAATAAAAAAATTTCCAAAAATTTGGGAAATATTTTTCTTCCCCTTTTTAAGAGAAATTTTTTTTTAAGAGAAAATTTTTTTTTCCTTCTCATTCCCTCCACCTTAGGAGGTGACATGAGAAATGATAGAAAAATTCTTACCTGCTTTAACATGAAGAAAAAATAAAAATGTAAAACATGTCACATATTTTATTTTTTATGTTGCAATTTATATTTTTTTGATTTTTATTTATTTATTTAAAAAATATATATATATATATATATATATATATATATATATTATATATATATATTATATATTATATATATATATATATATATATATATATATATATATATATATATATATATATATATATATATATAATTGCATATTTTTCTTTATTAATTTAAATATTTCTTTATTTTTATTTTTATTTTAATTTATTTATCTTTTATTTAGTTTATTCAAATATTTATTTATTTTATTTCTATATTTATTTGTTTATTATTTATTTTTAATTTTATTAATTTCTTTACATTACTAAAATAAATTAGGAATATATCGATTTTATTTTATAATATTTATTATATATATATATATATATATATATATATATATATATATATATATATATATATATATATATATATATATATATATATATATATATATATATATATATATATATATATATATATATATATATACAACGATTAAATTACGACTATTTTATATAATTTAAATATCTTTAATTAACTTAAATAAATAAGGTGTTTTTTTCTAACGTATATTTTAATTAAAATCCTGAAATTCTTTAATTTAAAAAGCCAAACTAAGAATTTTATTAGGTGAAAATGAAATCCTTAAGGAATAAGGAAGAGTTTCAGTCTTTCTTTAAAATAAAATTAGAATTCTTTAAATTGGTGTTTTGGGGTTCTTGATTCAAGAAGAGGTTTATGACCCTTGAATTAAAGAAATAGTTTTCGATTGTTTTTAATTAAAGAACGAGTTAATTGTTTTTTTTTTGTATTTTTTTGTATTGTTTTTTTTTGTATTTATTTTTTGTATTTTTTTTGCAATATTTTAATGCTTTGCCATTTTCTATATATATATATATATATATATATATATATATATATATATATATATATATATATATATATATATATATATATATATATATATATATATATATATATATATATATATATATATATATATATATATATATATATATATATATATATATATATATATACTATATATATATATATATATATATATATATATATATATATATTATATATATATATATATATAGTATCTATATATATATATATATATATATATATATATATATATATATATATATATAATATATATATATATAAATTTATATATATATTATATATATATATATATATATATTATATATATATATATATATATATATATATATATATATATATATATAGTATATATATCATTTTGTAAGAAAACAACTTATTTGTCCAATGTAAAGAACGTCTTTAAAATTAAATCTTCTTCACGGTTACCTTCTACAAAAAGTAATTATTAAAATTCTCTTTACAAACGTTGAATTCACTTTAAATTTGATGTAAAATATATATAACCTTCTTTAACGTCGCTTAAAACCGTACGATAACTGGGAGATCGGACGGCTTCGGGGACACGTTTCGTATAAATAAATGAAACTAAATTCCACCCAAAAGGAAAAAATTTTTTCCTTGACTTTGTATTTTCTTTTTGTGACCTCGATAGCGAAACCAAAATCAATTGCACTTTGGGGACAGAATTTGACAAATTACACATTTATCCAGTATTATCGAGGTCGTTAATATTGCAGTATCTAATAACAGTTTGGGACAATACTCTTTTATTATTTGATATCATATCTCATTTGACATTATTAAATAGGAGAATCATTTCTCTTTCTTTTCTTCCTTTTTTCTCCTTCTC
>SEYY01021469.1:22500-30000 GCA_009176605.1 Armadillidium nasatum
AAAAAGAAGAAAAACAAAATAAATTAAACATAAAATGGGAAATCAGAAACAAAGTAGAAAAAGAAAAGGAAAAAGTAGAAATAAAAACAAGAGAAATAGATGAAAAAAGAAAAGAAGAAAAAAGAGGAAAGGGAGAAGAAGAAGATAATTATATTAATTACATAATTATGTATTTACCATATTAATATTACAAAAAGAATATATATATATATATATATATATATATATATATATATATATATATATATATATATATATATATATATATATATATATATATATAATATATATTATATATTATATTTATAATATTTAATTATATAATTATATTATAAATTAATACAATTAATTATATTATAATTATTATTATATATTATATTATAATAATAATGTCTTCTTTGATTCTATTAGAACTTATACTGTAATAAGATTCTCTAATTTCTTAATTTCCAACAGAATACTAATTAATTCCTGTGCTAATTAAATTTTATAGTTAAATATACTTCTAACTATGCACTAATAAATATCGAATAATAATAGTAATAATAATAATATTGCCCTTATCTTAATTTTTATTGTTAAGTAACAGTAAGAAATAAAAATGATTTCCCTAATAATAATAATGGTACTAATACTGTTATTACTAATGCTACTACTACTACTATAATAATAATAATAATAATAATAATAATCTGAATAATAACAATTATAATAAAATGTCAGACTTTTGCAATTAACATTACCGACATAATAAATTATAATATTTTCGGTACTAATTAAATTTCATAATTGACAATGAAAATATGATAATAAAGAAAATAATAATAATAATAATAATAATAATAATAATAATAATAATAATAAAATCAAAATATTTTATGTTTAATAATTATAATAATAATAATGATAATAATAATTATAAAAAAAAATTGTTAAAGTAATAAAAATTATTATATTAGTAATAATAATAATAATTGAAAATAAGAGTATAAAGATAATTATAATAATAGTAAAAATAATAATACTAATATTTGATAATAACGGATTATGACAGTATAATGATAATTATTATAATTATAATAATAACTAATTATAATGTTAGTAATAATAAAAATACTAATTATAATATTAACATCAATGATGATAATAATAGTTATAAGAATTTTAGCAATAATAATAATAATATCATCAAACAGAATAAATATTAAAGCATATTAATCTTTTTATTTGGAATAAAGAACAAAAAAAACATGAGGATATTATTTGTTTAGCCTGTGAAATAAGTTTACATTACATTGGTATTATTAAATTTCAAGTATTGTAATAAATAATAAATAATAATAATAATAATAATATAATAATAATAATAATAATAATATAATAGTAATAAAAAAAATAATAATAATAATAATAATAATAATAATAATAATAATAATAATTAATAAATAATTTTAATAATTTTTTTTTTTTTATTTTTTATTATCAATATTAATAATAATAATTATAATAATATAATAATATAATAATAAATAATAATAAAAATATAATTAATAATAAGATAATTCTCAAATAATAATAATGGTAAAATTAGTAATTGTAATATTAATAAATAAAATATAATGATAATAATAATCTCCATTGTAATTTTTTGGATGTTTATATCAGAATATTGCATAAAATACAGTGAGAATAAATATATTTTTTGTAATATATATATATATATATATATATATATATATATATATATATATATATATATATATATATATATATATATATATATATATATATATATATATATATATATATATATATATATATATATATATATATATATATATATATATATATAAATATATATATATATATATATATATATATATATATATATATATATATATATATATATATATATATATATATATATATATATATATATATATATATATATATATATATATATAATATATATATATATATATATATATATATATATATATATATATATACATACACTACTGAATGCACCATGTAAGGGAATACGTTTCTTTATGTATATTTAAAAAAAAAAAAAAAAAAAAAAAAAAAAAAACATTTACAATTGTAGATATAACATTTCCAAGCACACAAATATTCATTCAACACTTTCCTTGTGAAATTCAGTTTCATAAAATAAAAATATTTTAAAACCTTTTGACTATTTTTCGACATAAAAAAAATTTTTTTATTTATTTTACTCGGAAGTAATTTCAAACGCCGAAACATTTTACTGTGATGTCAGATTATATATTCTGAAAATTTTTTGATTTTGGTTGCTAGCCGAGAAATATATAATAGTGTATTCAGGACTGACAAGCTAACTAGTCTCATTAATCTTATATAACTATTACTATAATGAAAAAAAAAATAAATAAATAAAATATAATAATAATAATAATAATTTATAAATAATATATAATTAAGAATATTAATAATAATAATAATATAATTAATAGAATTAATTAATAATAATATTAGTGATAATTATACTAGTACGACAATTGCTACTACTACTACTACTACTACTACTACTAATAATAATAATAATAATAATAATAATAATAATAATAATAAAAATAACAATAATAATAATAATAATGCAAAAAGCTAATTTAAGGATCTGTCAAAATCTAACATGAATGATTTCTTGATCAGTAATAAATAAGTTTTGACAGATATCTGAAATAAATACAAAATATATTCAAATACTCAACGACACTCGTGCACACACACACACACACACACACATACATACATACACACACACACACACACATAATATATATATATATATATTATATATATAATATATATATATATATTATATATATATATATATTGAGTAATAAAATCACATAAAAAGAGGAGTGAAATTATACAATCTCAAGTCTGCTATTGGGGGATTCGAACCCTGTCTGACCTCTAAGCTGGTAAGACCTGCATCCCATAGCTGTCGGGAAGGTGAGGTGGTCCTTTGAGTTAGTCATCATGGCGGGTATTCATGACCTTTCTCAATAAGATTTCCTTTTGTACTGTCGTGATATAGAAGTAACATTCTGTCTTACCAGCTTAGAGGTCAAGGTTCGAATCCCAATAGCAGACTTGAAATTATATATATATATATATATATATATATATATATATATATATATATATATATATATATATATATATATATATATATATATATATATATATATATATATATATATATATATATATATATATATATATATAGGGGATTGCAGTCGGCCAATAAAACAAAAAGAAAAATTTGTACGAAAAGAAACTTTTCAAACCCTTTCATAATATTTGTTTATAATAAAACTGAAACAGATATACTATATATAATCCGTATATGAAATATTTGGTGCTTTTTAATTATTTCCACCACTCACTGGTCTGGGATTTCTAATAGATTTTTGTTAGTGTGACATGCATTTTTCCAGAGTAGGCACATATGTAGATTTCATATATAATAAAGAATCGGAACTTCTCTACCTTCTGAAGTTTGACATCTTTGAACTAAGGTCCGAGACCTCCAACGAGTAAACAGAATAATAAAAATTTTCCTTTACTTGGATGAAGCTTCTTCATCCTTCCTTCTCTTCTACGGAAATTGTTACGAAGGATTTTCAAGAGATAAAAAACCTTTGGACTTTTTTTTTTTTTTTTTTTTTTTTTTTTTTTTTTTTTTTTTTTTTTTTTTTTTTTTTTTTAATAGAAATTCTTTTCCTTTTTTTCATTTTTTCTTTTTCTGAAAGAAAAATTGTTAATCCTACTGCAGAGAGTTTTTTGTCCTTTTTTTTTTTTTTTTTTTTTTTATCTATAATCCAATTTTCTAAATAAACCTTTTATTTAAGGGAAAATTGAGCCAATCATTGTTAAGTAAATTTGCGGTGTTCACAATTTATTATGTTCTTAAAAATTGTTCGAGAAAAATTGCTTCTGACCTTAAGTTTTGACAATGTTCCATTATTTTCTTGTGGGAAATTATTGGTATATTATTAACCATCATATTAGTCACATTGAGTTAAGACCTTTTCAACGAGATTTAATATATAAAAATAATATATATATATATATATATATATATATATATATATATATATATATATATATATATATATATATATATATATATATATATATATATATATATATATATATATATATATAGTGTTGGGTAGAAAGGGAGAGTGTTTCAGGAGTGTCAAGATGCTTGTATATTTCTTATATATAAATGAAATAGGTATAAGATGGTGTGTAAAAATTATAGGGAGATAAGTCTGTACAATGTGGTAGGGAAACATTATGGGAGTGTATTAATGACAAGATTGAAAGAATTGACAAGAGAGGAACAAGGGGTATTTAGAGAGGGTAGAGATGTTTGGACCAGGTATTTACTCCGAAGATGTTTGGTGAGAATTACGTGAAAAAGTTAAAGTGGTTTATGCATGCTTTATAGATTTAGAGAAAGCATATGATAGGGTATGCAGGAGGAAACTGTTCGAGGAATTGTAAGATGGGTGGGTAGTGGGAGGAAGATTATTGAAAGGGATCAAAGCCTTTTATGAAAATTGTAGAGCGAGGGTGAGGGTGAAGAGGGAGCTTACTTATTGATTTAACGTAGGAGTTGGATTGAGACAGGGGTAGGTAATGTCATCACGGTTGTTTTACTTGTTGATGGGTGGTGTAGTTAGGGAAATGGAGAGGGAAGGGAAGGGTATTAGGCTGAGAAGTGTGGAGGGTGAATGGAAGGTAAACGTCTTGCTGGTTGTAAATGATGCGGTATTGGTGGTTGGGTCTGGGGAAAGTTGAGAATGTTGTTGAGAGAATTTGTGGTTAAATGCGCAAACAAAGGATCGAGAACAAATCCAGGAAAAAGTAAAGTAATGCTGATTGGGTGTGATTGTAAGGTGGTGAGGGGTGAGGAATGAGAAATAAAGAATCGAACGATGTAAGGAATGAAAGTGATTAGGGGACTAAGAGAAGTATGAAAAAAGTGGAGAACTTCGAAGGAAATTAAGGTGCGAATGCTTGAGTGTATGTGTTTTTTGCCATCTGTAATGTATAGGTATGAAACATGAATAATGAATGTTCATATGAGGAAAAGATTGAAGGTGTTTTAATAGAAGTAATTGAGAGTGATATGTGGTTTGAGAAGGGTAGATAGGGTCAGAAACTAAAGAATAAGAGACATGTGTAGATGGAGAAGCGAAATGGTGGATAGAGCAGAGGAGGGTGTACTAAGGTGGTTTGGACATGTGTGTAGAATGGATAAGGCTAGGATGGTGGCCAGAGTGCTTAAATCTGAGTTTGAGAGAGGTAGAGGAAGAGGAAGGCCAAAGTGGAGAGGGATGGATGGAGTGAGAGAGATTTGGGGGAAGGGTTTGAGTTTGGACGAGGTCAGGAGAGCTGTGGAGGACAGAGATGGAGGGCGGTGGAGAGGGATGGGTGGGGGTGACAAGTGAGATGTGTGTGTGCTTGTGTGAAGGAATTATGACGGTCACCACCCCACGAGAGTGGGAAAGATGGAAAGGGAAATAATATATATATATATATATATATATATATATATATATATATATATATATATATATATATATATATATATATATATATATATATATATATATATATATATATATATATATATATATATATATATATATATATAGATGGAAAAGAAGATTGAGGAATGAAGGTTGAAGATATAATTGGAAAATGGCAACACGGTTTCATACCTGGGACTAGGTAAAAGCACGATAGACTTGATATTACATATGAAGATAACATAGGAAAACATAGAATGGAACAAGAAATCATATGCAACATTCTTAGATTTAGGATTAGCTTTCGATAGGATAGAAAGGGAAAGACTGTAGAGCGTATTAGAAGACCCAGTGTACTATAATTCTGAGAAATTAATAACAGCTATTAAAAGCATGCACTGAAAACCTACAAATATGGTCAGAGGAGGGGGAGGTAGCAAGGAATGGTTTAGAATAAAAACCGGGGTGGGACTGGGCGGTGTATTGTCACCATTGCTTATATACTTGGACAGCTGGCTTAAAAGAATGTACACAAGGGCAAATTGAGAACACACGTTAGTATACCTAGATGATACGGCAGAGGTAACATCAAGAATTGAATATCTGCAGGAAGCTGTGAATAGGGGGAATGATATGCTGAACTCTGAAGTTAAACAGAGAGAAAACAGAAGTAAGGGTAATAGCAAAGAAGAAAGATGATATACTTATAAACATAGAGGGAACTAGACTTAAGCAGGTAAATAAGTTAAAATACTTGGGTGCGGTGTTCGACGAGAAAAAAGATTGGAGGACGAGTTGAGAGAGAAAATGAGGAGATTATCAAAGAATGTGAGAATGCTGTATTCGCAACTGAAGGAAAGAGAAATACCAACAGAAGTGAAAGTGGTAATATGTAAAACAATACTGTTGTAAGTTTCAGAGTACAGTGCATAAGAGCAGGATTGAAGCAGCGGAAATGAGAGAACTCAGAGTCATCAGGGGAATACCGATGAGAGATAGGATGAGGAGTGAACTGGTGAGGGAGGAACTTCTGGTGAAATCAATTTTGGAGTACGTGGAAAGAAACCAGTTAAGATGATTTGGGCAAGCGAAGAAAATGGAGGAAGGAGAGAGTTGATGGGGTGGAGACCAGAAGGAAGAAGACCGGAGGGAAGATCGAGGAAGAGATTGAGGTGATGGCAGAAGCCATACAACGAAGGAGTAAGACACTGGAAGCGGTGGATGAAAACCAAATTTTTGTGAACAGAAATGCGTGGAGAAGATTCTGGAGAAGAAGCACCCGACAGGAGCCAGCCTACCAGATTGGACTGTGATAATGATGATGATATATATATATATATATATATATATATATATATATATATATATATATATATATATATATATATATATATATATATATATATATATATATATATATATATATATATATATATATATATATATATATATATATATATATATATATATATATATATATATATATATATATATATATATATATATATATATATATATATATATATATATATATATATATATATATATATATATATATATATATATATATATATATATATATACCGACCGGGGCTCTGAACGGGGTTGTCTAAAATTTGTAAAGAGATCAAAAGCACTGAAATTTTGGGTTAAGAAAACTAGATATAAATTTAATTATAAGGAAGGAGTAGAATAGCCAACATTCATTTAAATTGATGATTATATGCATTTTCTTAAAAAAAAAATTCAGAAAATTACAGATTTTGTAAAATAAAAATTTAAAAAAAACTACAAAAAATTTTGAATGTTTTTTTTTTTTTGTGATTCACTATGGTGATTCAAGAGGTTTACCTAGGTAAGACCCTAAGGTAAAGTTTGAAAAAATGTAAGATATAAAATTATCAAT